>JAAAKQ030154040.1:3770-19463 GCA_010016005.3 Zanna intricata | reverse complement strand
AAAAAAATATAAATACAAAATGCAATTGTGAAAAACGCAACATAAAGTACAAACTAATTGATAAAGGGAAAGAAACATCTGCAACAACTATAAAAATGTTATGGTAGTAACTAGGCATATAAAACAAAAAACTGAAAACCAAAATTAATTATAAAATTAATTCAATTTATCAATGGATAATCCAAGTTAAAAGAACAAACTTTAACTAACATCATGTTATTCATATATGTAACTTTTTGTTTATATTGTAAGCTAACTTCTTCTTTTTTTTCACTTAGACTGGCTACAATTATATTGTATTTTATATATATTTATCTATTTTAGTTTATTGTTTTCTTTTAAAAATTTGGAAGGAAGTTTTTTTAATGGTATATTACTACTGTCATTTATTAATTTGTTTTTATTCTGTATTGCAATTTATTTGTTTTTTTATATCTATTTATGATTTTTGACAGTTGTTATGCACATATTTAATTTTAATTTTTAAAATAGATTTTAATTTTTTTTAAAGATAGTTCTTAAACATTCCTCTTTAACATTTTTTAACGCTTACTTCTTGAATAAATTGGAAAATA
Source organism: Zanna intricata (assembly GCA_010016005.3). NCBI lineage: Eukaryota > Metazoa > Arthropoda > Insecta > Hemiptera > Fulgoridae > Zanna > Zanna intricata. Next base: position 18,888 of record JAAAKQ030154040.1, on the reverse strand, counting down.
AAAACAAATAAGTTCTTTGATTTTCTGAAAATATATTTAAAAAACGGCAGCTGTTTCAATACATAGTGCCTTCTCCAGATGTTAACTGCTTCTTTACTATTATTATATACATAAATATATATGTGTTTTTTCTCTTCTTTTTTGAAAACTGACTAATAATCAGTCACTATTCTTAACATGCTAATAGTATGCGGTTGGCCTTTAAGAAAAATAAAATCCAATGATGTTAAACTTTAGTATTGTAGGGTTTATTAAATGTACTTTTGATCATTAAAATATGATCCAAATTGTTTTTTTAATCAATGCTCAATGAGATATTCTAGCTATTTTGGAACCATTAAATTAAATGCTGATTAAGTTTACTGTATTGGCCAAAAACCCTACTAAAATTACATAGCAAATGTGGTAAAACAATGTTTTCATTACTTGGAGGGTGTTCAATTTAAAAGAAACCATATCAGTCAGTAGTTTATACTAAATTCATATGTTTTTTTAAATTCATATATTGGTGTGAGATGGGTAAAATAATGTGGAAGATGTTAGTACGATTGAAGCTGGAACAAGGATGATTGTTTATTGCCCGCATATTTGAGCATTGGTTTTTGAACAAAGCTCATGCGTTGTTTGTTAAAATAAAGTTAACTGTTGAAGAATGAGTATTCATGATGAAAAACTATTTAGAGGGAAAAATTTCATATTGTTTGTCTGTAAGTTAAGCAAGGAATTTGAAAAGAAATCACTAGTGAAAGGGGATACCCAGAAGTTAGTTAACAAATTTTGTGAAGCCAGGTTCAGTGTTAGATCAGAAACACATCAGTTTTAACGATGCAGGTCGCACAGTACATTAAAGTGACAATTTCAAGATCTCAAAACTTTGCATAGACTAAGTCAGGAAAAAGAACACTTCACTGGGTTCAGCCCAAACTACAATGAGCATGCTCAGATATTATCCGTGTCGAATACACGTTTTCCATGAGCTAACTAATACTGACTATGCTAAGAGGGTTTACTCAAAGGTTCAAGAGCTTCATTAGAGTCAACACTGACATTTTAGATGAAGTGTGGTTTCACCTTGGCGAATATGATAATAATAACTACTGGAACCTGAAATATTGAAAATCCACACATTTTCTGTGAATCTCCCCTACATCCTCAAAAAGTATGCATCTGGTGCGCGGTTTAAAGGCAACAAATAATAGGACCCTAGTTAATTGAGTCTCGTGTGTGTTTAGACGTCTCTGCTATAGCTCCATTATTCAGTGCTTTTTGAACAAGTTTTTGGCTTTTTTTATACAGATAAGGTGATTGGTTTTTGTTGGTGAAACTTTGTTGGATACATGTGTGAAATTTCATAGAGTTTGGTTAATAGATTGTGCAGCTTTTTTAGATTTTCCTGATGGAGTATTGCTCCACTGTGGTTTAGTATTGCTCCACTGATTTATAGGAGCAATTCACACACCCTGAAGGAACTCAAGACAAACATTACCATTGCCATCTAGGAAATGGACAGGTTATAACAATAGCCAGGAACGTTGACATGTACATAAAAAAGTTGTCATCATTTTTAAAACCTTTTACATTATTTTATAAATGTTTGCTAAAAAACTATTATTTATAGACTAAATTTAATAATAGGACCTCTTTTAAGTTTAATATCTTGTACTTAGTAAAAAAAACAAAAGCTTGTATTTTTTCATAACACACAGACTTTACACTATCTAAACTTATATTAACCTAATTAACCTCAAACTTAAATTACTGTGTACTTTACAAAGAGAAAATACATATTTTTAACGAATCAAAAAAATTAATATTACGCAGATTTGATTGAAAATATTTTTGTAAAAATAAAACTTTGGATGAGATCTGGTTATGAGCCTTGAACTGCAAGTTCTTCAAGTGTAAACTATGCAGTTATAGTGGACTTTCAATACCGGAAGTTTCTATACTACCGTAAAAATATTCTGCATTAAAAAAAAAAATTGAAAATATTTCATGTAAATTTCACATGAAAACAATAAATTAGGCTTAATTCAAATTAAGCCACATAAATTCTGGTGTAATTAAACCCTAGCTTTGTGTAAAAATATCTTTTAATTACTTTATCTAAATGTACAAGCATAATTGGCAAAACCAAATAGCCTACTTATTGTTTATATCCTATGAATTTGCCAATATTATGCCAACCATGACATTGTTAATCTATTATATTTTCTTTTGTAGCATCATAAAAATGGGACAATTGCTTATACTGGTGCTTTTAGAAATAATTTGGATCTCCTGCAAAGATTGTCAAATAAGAGTATAAAAAAATAAATTTGCACTTTATGATCATCTGATGAATCTAGACAGCTATTTAGTTTAAAAGCTTTAGACAATCATTACATTGATCTAAGAGACATATAAAAAACTGCTAATAGTATATTAACTAGAAACAAGAATATATTGATGGCAAAATTTACAAAACTATTAGTGGGGAAAAATAGTTTTATTGTGGCAATTAGGCTGTTTAATAATCTCCCAAATAATATAAAAATACTGTCCAAGAAAAAAAAGTTGTTATCAAACAAAAACCGAAAACATGGACTGGATTCAACGATCAATAAAAATGATTCCTACAAGATCAAATTTTGTTATATATGTTATTGGAAACTTATATATTTATTACATTTTTATATTCTATTACTATTTTTAATAATAAGTTTTCTATTGTAAAACTACAATGCAGAGGTTACTTGTTAACCTCAGTGGATTACATGTAAATGTAATACTTGACTGAATAAATAAATATATAAGAAAAAAAAAAAAAAATGCATCAAGAAAACAAAAACCTTTAATTATTCTAGCACTGAAATCAAATAACAATTTCTTTCAGTATGTTGTATGCTATTTTAGAATTCATCTGTTGTAGAAAAACAACTAGAGTCTTATTTTCTAAACACATATAGCCTACAAATGCCTATTATATAATACACATCATATCTTAGAGATATCACAATAATATTATTCACAAAACAATAAAGACTGTGAAATGAAACAAACAGTTCCAATAAACCTTGAATAAACAATTAACTCAGGATTATAAAAAAAAAAAAAAAACTGTTATGGAATTTGTAAATAAAAATAATCTTTTGTCAACAACTGATGATAAACTGTTCTACATGTAACATAATTATATAAATACTCAACATTTATTAACTTTTTATACATAATACTTTGGTGAGCTACTTTATTCATAAAACACAACCTTTTTGTACTGAATAATATAAAGTAATAGTTAGGGCAATGATCAACAGGCTAACTACAAAATTAACTAGTTACAGTTTTGATGTCTAATGAAGGGTGTTGCTACTTTCCATCACTTATGACTAAAAACTAACCCAAAATAAATAGCCTTGACAACAAAATAATAAATAAGCTAACAACAATAATAATAAGTTGCATGACAACACAATAATTCACTTTTTTTAAATTATAATATTCTGCTTGTATTTTCCATGATAGTTTGGCAACTTGAAAAAATATTTAACACTTTTAATAAAATATGTATGTACAAGTGGTTCCCAAATTGTGGATTGAAGGGGAAAATTAATGAGTCACAAAACTTTGATTAAATATGGGATAAAATTTTTTTAATCAAAATTTAAAAAAAAGTCTAGTTCTATGAGTATCAACAAATATCTAATTTAGAAATGAATTGCTTATTAATACTTATAAAACTTATCTATATTAGCAAGTTTTTTGAATAAAATACTTTGAAAAATAAACTTAGAAACAGACTAAATTGTGCTGATTCATTCCAATATGTAAACAAACTATAAATAACATCCTATGTATTAATTATGCAATCTATCTTGCACACTGATTGCAGACTCTGTGTATTATATATTGTACCAGGGGTGCATTAATTTGTTTACAATGTCTATCAGTCTTAGTTATGATTGTTACAAAAAATCTGAAGTATGAGTTGTGCTAGTCATAATTGACTTTTCTGAAAGTAATGATATTTATTATATATTCTCTATGTGTCTAACAGTGAAGGTATCCACCTGAAGGGCTTAATATCATCTGTATTTTAATGGCTTGAATATAAAACAGTATAGTTTGATCAATGAAAAAGGTGATGGGTAACCAATTCAATCTTCACTGTCCTTAGTAACCCTGGCATAAGATGTCATGACATGCTCCCTCCTGTTAATGTGTGTCTATGACAAACATTAAGTACCTAAAAATGACACTTAACAAATAAAATAGAATGACAATTAATTCAACAAACTCTAGAATACCTTGGGAATAAAAGCTACATTAATGAGATTAAAAATGGATAAAATGCTAATGGTTAATGTATTATGTTATGGTCAAGGCTGAGTATGATTTCCATTCAAATGCGTAACTGGACACACATTAGCAACACGCTGTGCATAGTAGTCAATGCTGAACAAAGCAATCAATAATTACTAAAAGAAAAAAAAAAAAAACATAAATAAAACAAGAAAAAAGTTTTTTTTTTTTGAGGGTGAAAAGCGCTAAAGCATTATAAAAAAAAAATATATACACATATAGTATAGAGATATCTGTGTTTTTGCATTACCTTTTAACTTTCCCATATTTTATTAATTTCAAGGAGTAACAAAAACTGATCCGAAAAAATCTTAAAAATTAAACCAAAATATAGAAACCCGTTCTAATTAGTACCAGCTCTATAACAAAATGCATTTGAAATATAGATTTTACTATTTGAATAAAAGATAACCAACCCTCCTTTACTTTGCTGCGATTAGGTATATCTTAATAACTAAGTAAATTACCAAAAAAATAAATAAATTCAATTAAGTAAAATAAGAAAAAATATGTTTGAAGAAAACTAACAATTACTGATATAAGATAAAAAAACAATATATAAGTTTTTAAACATAGTTCTTATCATGTTATCAATCCTGACAGCAGGATGTTTTAAGTATATTTTACTATGGAAAAGCTAATTTAATTTTAAGTATAGTTGGAAATGATATAAGAAAAGCTGATGTAAAGAAATTATACTAGAAAACAGCTAATAAACATGGCTGCTTGTATGAATCTTGCTAATTAAATTAAATTTACATAAATTATCGAACCAGTAAACAATAAAATTAATTAAAAACAATAACATCACTTATAAACAGATAATGTTTTTGTGAAATAATTTAATTTATAAATTGCATACAAACATGATGAAAACAATAAAATCACTTATAAACAGGTATTATTTTTTTGAAGACATAATTTATAAATTATTACAGTGTTAACAGTGAAATAAAGTACTTTACAAAAGTTTTTATGAATGTGATCATGTATGAGCACATGATAAAGTTGCTAGCAATTCTGATCAGCCAGTTGAAAAGAAATGAACTGTGAAGAAATGATGCATGGTGTGCCTTATAAATGACAGTAATTTACTTAAGGATTTTTACATTGTTATATATCTATATAGTAGTATTAAGAATCATCACAAATCATTTTTCAGATTAGGATTAGCCTTTATATTGTTACAATTTGACTGCCAAAAATGTCAGCAATATTGTTGGGAACTAACAAAACTGCAGACCTTCAATTCAACAAAAATTACAAGCAAATAAATATCATAAGACCATTAAACAACATGGAAATGCAGTTACAGATAGCTAGGACCACGATGTTACTAAAAAGAAAACCTCATCTATACTCCATAAATGCTATTATAGCAGTTACAATACATTGTCACACATACATCACAGTCACAACATATTGCCGACATTTCTATAGAAAATTAAAAGATTGAAGTACGTTTAAATTAAACTTCCTTCTTTAATTTAGCAACATAATAACAGACCCCCCTCTTAACAATAAAATCAAACATTAGAATCTGACAAACAATAACAAGACATACAACTTAAATAAGGTGGTTGTAAAATGTTAATGATTTAGCAAATTAAAAAAATAAAATATGTAACATGTAAACATCAACTCACTTTTTTGGTCTGTTGAAAAATATCATTGTAGAAACCAAGAATATAATTTAGTCAAACTGTCACTAATTACCTTCAATTTAAAAAAAGGAACCTCCTCTACATACACTATAAAACATTTAATCGCACCTAAATCAAAATACTTTATGATAAGGAAAGAAATATCTAAATAAGTAAATTTTCATATCTATTTATTCACCGATTAATTAATTATAATATTTTAAAACTACTGAAGTTACTTTACTTAATTTATTTATCTGTTTGTATGATTATTGTAAATTTTATATTCAATTCGACTCTGCTTGAAACTTAATGAATTTAGTAATAGTAGCACAATATCAAATCAACACCAGCACCATTTAAACGAATTTGTATCAACTAATTACAAGTCTTATCAGATATACACGTAAGTGAATGAAACGTACACAGAATTGTAAATGATATTAACTTTCAACCATAAAATTACCGAAAATCATTGTAATGAACGAAAAGCGCGAAAATTCAACAACTTCACACATTCTTGAAGCACAAAGATCACTACTTGTTTTTCAAATTAGGCAAATCTCTTAAATTTATAGCATTACCTGCAATAATTCCTTTCACTCCTGTATTACCACCTCCTGCAGGAGCCGCTGCTCCGTTATTGAACATCCACGGACGGTAAAATGGGTTTTTGAAAGCGCCATGACCAATATAATTTTTTTTATCCATGACCGGTAAAATAAAAGTACCAGAAATTAAGTTAAATTAAATATATATCTAGAAAAAGAGTATTCCTCAAGAGATACTGGACAGAAGGAACTATCTTTTAAATATTATTCCAACTAAAATCATTACATGCTACAATACCTTCTGTTTCCTTCAAATGTCCTTAGAACATCTGATTTGAAAATCATGTCACTCTAGGTTATAGCAGGTTATACGAACTAGATGACCTTCATCGCAAAGCAGCTGCTATTTGCCAACATGATTTTCCGGCGGTGTAATTTTTGTAGAAAAGTAATATTTTTTGTTATAGAATAATCTTTATAACTATTTTAATTACATAACCTGTACATGCGAATGAGTTTAAAGTAGGAAATAAATACTGAACGAGATTAATCTATATTGTTAATATAATTACGATTTACTATTCATATTTAACAACTCTTTACTAGAGTTTTTTTAATTTCATTAAAATTATTTTCTAATTTTGCAATAAAAATTCATTTTTAATTATATGGATTATAAAAAAAAAAAAGGTGGAATGATTAATATCAATGGGAATTACTGTAGCTGTGTGACAGTAATGTATACATTAGTGTGTACGAACAGTTGGTCTTAAATGTCGATGTAAATGTCATGATTTTTAAAAATGTGTTGGCTTAATTAAGAAATTAAATCAATTAAAATTAAGTGAATTGTTTATTGTGCATAAAAATAGTTATTATGTTTCAGGATACAACATTTTGTCTTGAGTGAGACGTTAAATCACCTGTTAACAGACGTAACAGTATCCTATTCGTAAAAGAAATTCTTTTTACGTGTTTTTAGGGAAGCTCCACCTAATCTGATGTACCGTTATTGTTTTTAGTTTCAAATATGTTTGATTTGATAGGTGTTATTTTAGAGGTTTGAAGAAAGTATTGTATATTCTACCGATTTACATTAAAATCCGTGCAATATCGTTGTATTACTTAACTTCTTTACTTTAAATAATAAAATTAATGCCTCTCCACTTACATAATTCAAGAGAAATGGAAGATTATGAAGCTGAAATATCAGTAATTGATGTTTATGATATTGCAACGGAGATTGGGAAAGAATTTGAAAAAATAATAGATGCTCATGGGGTTGAGGCAGTTACTGGTTTAATGCCCAATGTTATTAACGCATTGGAGCATTTGGAAGTTCTAGCTACAAAAAATGAATGTGAAAATACTCTAATTGAAGAACTGAAAGCAAAAATAGTCAAACTAGAGAGTGATAAGGTAGAAAAAGCCGAAGATCGACAGCGTTTTGAAAGGGTAAGTTAGTTTTATAATATATTAATTTTATAACCTGTATTTATACAAAGTAAACTTAAATATTTTCAATAATCTACTTCTGAGATAATGATTAAAAGTAGAATTTGGTGTTATTTAATGTTTAATGTCTGATTTTTTAATAACCCATTGTGCTAAACTAAAATTCACTATGCAATATATGTAGCTATATATGCTATGTTAATTCAGTATATTAGAGTATGTAAATTAAGAGAAGTCATTAATTTTTAAGGAAAATTTTAGTAACTGCAGTTGATGCTCTCATTTGTAAAAATTACAAAATCTGAAAGCAACTTCGAAATGATTCATTCTGCTTATGTAATGTTGTTTATATATGTACCAAGAGAATAATTACATTGTCTCAATTTTGAAGGATTTATAAACTGATATATGCAGATATTTTTATCTTTTATCTATACACATCATATTGAAATCGTCTTCACATTATTCATATTATCATTAGTTTCATAATTATATTAGTAATTAGCCGACTGGCTTATTACTAGAACGAAAATTAAAGATGAAAAAAGAAGAATTTATATTATTGTGAAGGGAAATTGTCAGGTGACAACCTGTATTAATAGCAAAATCAAATAAATTTTTTGGACATATTTTTTGTAGACTAAGAGTGTTAAATTAAAGTTTATATTAAACTTTTAGAAACTCATTGTTATAAAATTGTGTCATGTTAAATGCAGGCATTTCAAAAAGTAACAGTTTTTAGTTTAACAGCTTAGTAAGTTTGACCTGATATTTAAGTACATTGTTTTTAACAAGGATTTAGGCGTCAATGTAATAAAAGCAAGTCTATCAACTAATTAAGATGGTTGTAACAATAATTTCAGATAGTATTCTTGGTAAGAAAGTGTTATTTCTGTATTTTAGACAGAAGTGAGTTTATTTATTAGTTATTTCGGTAAACTTCAAAGTATTTTAGAAATGTATTTTGAGGTTACTTAATTTCTGTTGATGTTGAACCTGACTATAAAAGCTCCTAAAATAAATTGTTGAGACTTTATTTATTAAAAATAATAATGTTGAGACATTATTATTTTTAAGTACTCATCTCATTGCTGGCAGTTACTGACCTTTTCCATACAGTGCTGACTGGGACGATAGCTGCCCTGCATATAGTGGTAAAAAATTATAAAAAAAACTGTCTTAAGTGTGAGTATCTTATTTTTCTGGATCTTAAGAAAAATCTTTTCCATAGTGTAACCATCTTTCTCTTACGTACACATAATTATCTGAAAAAGGTAACTATTTAGTAAGTATGTTTAATTTAATAATAGATAAAGGTAAACTTCTTGTTCATCTATTTGTTGTAGGAGTTAGAACAAATAGAAGATCACTGGCGAGAAGAAACACAAGACCTTGTTGCAATGGTTACTAAGCTTCAGGAAGAAAACAGAAAACTTCTAAGTTCTCTTGCTGCTAAAGAAGACAGCTCCTCTGATGGACCTTGTAATATATCAAATTGAATATTGTACATTATAGAAATGTAATTTTTAGTGTATAGGATTTTGTCCCTCTTTGCATTCCCTGTTTGATTTTGGATGTTTGCAATATAAAAACCCGTATTAATCTGGAATTTATATGTCTTGGACAGAGTCAAGGAGTTTCTTTCAGTTTGATTTCTAAAGAGAAACATTCTTGTTAAATTAATATGTTGCATTAAGTTAGCCAATTAATTTACACAGTATAGCAATGATGAACTCAGTGAATGGATTAATTAGCAGTAATAAATGAAAGTAAAACAGATTGCTGCAAAAATTTTTTAATTTATTTACTAAATAGCTTCTTTTTTTTATGCAGTAGGGTGTAGCAGTAGTTTGATAGTAATTTCTATATGCTCCCTGTGCTTAAGTAGTTTTTATCCAAATTTTTAATAAATATTTTTTTATTATTAGAGAGTTCCAGAAGTATAATCTTAGAAAGATTATACTTTTTGGCCTAATATTTAAAAATAATTATTAAACTGTTTAAAAATACATGTTTTAATGTATCTTATGTTACATAAGTAAACTGTTTAAAATGGTTAAATATGGTTTACAGAAGGATGTCTGAATCTAACGCCTTAGATGTTTCAAGCCATTGGATAGAAAAAAATACACAGATATTTCTTCTCTGCCTTGTGTATGCATGCACAACTGTGTGAATAGCTTAGTAAAGTTTTACAGAAGTAGAATAATCTTCAAATTATTATTATTATAAAATCCTTACTTTACTGTTTTCAGTTTTTTAATAGCTCTTATTAAAAAATTTAAATAAAAAAAAATAATACAGCATATAAGAAAGATAAAAAGGATTTAATAAAGTAACCAAAATAAATTTGTAATCTAAGTATATTTTAAAATCTGTAAAATCCAAGTATTTATAATAGAGAAGATTTATATTAAAAAAAAGATGTTTACATTGGTATGATCAATACAAGGTAAAAAAATGTTGTTAGGAGCATTTAAAAGCACACAAGGATATGAAAATATAACTATATGGATCTTATTAAAAAAAAAAAAAAAAACACTAAATCAGAAGATAAAAGTTGATATTAACAATTTTAATATCGTACTTCAAAAAATTGTACATAATTACGATAAAGAGGATATAATAAATTAATTACAAAATTTGAGAAAGATGCTGGAATAGAGAAGTTATTAATTTATATATTCACTGTAAATATATCTTGAATCAGTCATATGGCCCCGTTGGCATCATTTCTCATTTTTTAAGAAGTACATAAACCTTTTTTTAAAGAAATTAGTTATTTATACTTACTTTTAATGCTGAAGTTACAAAGTTGTAGTGTAACTTTTTGGATATTTGAAATATTAATTTTATAGTATTTATACTAATTTAAAATAATAGAATTGAGCCTGTTGTTAAACGATTGGTCAAGTAAAAAGAAAAAGACAAATATATGTTCAATAAAAAACATCGGAATAATAAAAGAAACGTAATCTGTTATTAAAAGTTTTGTAGGCCTATTATTGTTCAATTACACAGTGTGCATGGTACAAAATTAAACATTAAATTAAAGAAAAAATTATTCAGCTGAACCAACTTCAATTTTAAAAAAAAGAAAGTTTTTGACCTTTATTGGTAGTAGGCCATGCAAGTTGTGTTTATAAAAATGTTGATGATCTTCTGGAATATAAGACAGCAGTTTTGACAAATATTGTAATTTTTCTTATTGATGGGCATTTTTCATTGAACGCACATACATTGGGCAGGTTTACAAGATGTCATAGCAGGTATTTTGAGCTCAATTGTGTGACACGACAAAATTTCCGAAATACTTTGATGTACAAACTTGCCTTGTATGTTTGGAATAATTATTGAATTCCATGAAAATTGTAGGCTGCAGCATTACTTTCTCTTTCCCTGGTACTCTTTGTTTCATATGAAAAAGTTTTTTTTTATATATATAAAATGTTTGTCACCATTGGCTAATGTTTAAAATATCTTGGTGGGATTTAAGTTTTACAATAAACCTATTGTTTTTTGCAGTGTTTACAATAATTTCAATGTATTTCATTATAGAATGTACTTGATCACATATTTGAATAAATCTTTTTATGAGGCTAAAGTCTCATTCACATACATTAAACAAATGACCTCTGACAAGGAAGAAATGATAATTTTTTTCAAATTGTTTGGTCTTGGCTAAAGCTGTGGATGTTCTAATCAGAGAGTGATTTTTGTTTTGTCCTCCACATCCATCTGTGAAGAGATGGAGTTGGGTCACAGTGTGAGGGACAAAATGTTTTATGTAATCAGGGATGAAGGAGAAAACTTCATTTGCACCCTTTTTCCCTTCACCTTCTTGGTATACATACACAACAGATTTTCCTGTACATAGATTATATATGTAAAATACATAAACCCAAAGTTCTCTAAGATAAAATTAATCCTGCACTGGAAACCACGGCAGGGACATGTGTAACATGAATTTGAAACAGTGTAAGATAAATGTATCATCTTTTTTAATTGCTTCTTTACTTACTTTCATTTTAACAAAAAATCACAGAGCTTGTGTACCATGTATTCAGCTGCAGCAACTTGTTTGGCATGCCATTCAATGTGGGGCTTTTCATTTTTACTACAAGTTAATTGCATGTAACACATTTGTCGATTTGGGGCTGCCCAAAAGTAAGATCTTTTCTTTGAATTTTCATACATTTTTTTAACGTTCATCCTTGCATACAATTAATGATATTCTCATGATGAATAATGACTGCATTTCACAGGAAATTCAGAAATATCATAATTCACCACCAGATGTCAGTATGTTCATTATAGAAAGGCCTCATTACCTGGAGTTGTCACTTCTGAAATAAATGCAGTATTCAAATGATTATATCTTCCATATGTATTGATGGGATTGAGCCATTTCTTTACAGAATATATATTTACCCTATAGAAACGCCTACATATAAAAAATGTATCTTGTACAGAAATTGTCATTGAACCCTTTTTAAAATGACGAATTCAATTGGATTTAATTAAACCAAATTATTAATTCTAATCTCCAACAAATAATGTTGTAGCGTTTTTCACCCTTACAAAAAAAAAAAAAAAACATGCTGTGCGACAGTAAATGTCTAGTTTCATTAATTTACTGGAAGGAGATAGATGGTCCTTTTATATTTTCAAGTCTTTTATTTTTCTTTAACTTGCAGTATGCTTATCTAATGAGGCGATTGCTACATGGGAATAAAATGCATCATAAAAGAATTGAAAAAACAGTAATATAGCTTTCTGTTAAGATAATGAAATCCATTATGATTCCATATATATATGTATATATATATAAAACTGTAAAAATTCAAATAATTCACCAACATTCTGACCACTGTGCCAAATAGCAACAAAGAATAACCACCAAACACAGTATACCAAAACTCAATTTTCATGAGAGCAAAAGTCAACTGTTGGTATTAGTTTTTTAGGTTCTGTTATTGTGTTTGGTGGTTGTTTTTTGTTATTTTTTATATATATATGTATTTTGTCTTTTTTAAATTTAATTTTATGTTAAAATTAATTTCAGTACTCATATAAGATAATTGTCCGTATTCTTTAGTAGATTAAAGAATTTTATTACATTTTTAGATATTATGTCAATCTTTGCTTATTTAACAGATAAAAACAAACTTATTTTGACTGCATTTATTTTAATTAGATTATTTCTAATAATTGATGTTATCAGCAAATGCTTATTTTTAAATATTAGACATAAAAATTTAATAAAATGTGATTTTATGAGGGTGAATAAAAAATAAACCAGAATTTTTGTTGTCGTTGATGCACAGCTATTGGAGAGAGGTGGTATGGCTTCTTAATGTTGTAAGTCGCGATGTGTGGAAGGGATTCCACTCTACGAAAGCCAGCTCACTACTTTTTCTAGTGAGTATCACAATGTCAGAGCAGGAGGTATCATAGCACATTGTGCAACGTATTATTATTATTATTATTATTAAATTTCTCATGGCAGATGGTATGAAACCATCCAAGATTTTGGGAAGACTTCAGTCACAGTTCGGGGACAACAGACTTAAAAATACTCAAGAGTATGATTGGCATAAGCAGTTTTTAGAAGGACAAGTGCTATTGCAGGAAAATGTTATGGTTTGTGGCCTTATTGAGGACGACCATCAATTAACAATTTTAGAAATTGCTTCTGAGATTGGTTTAAGATATGGCAGTGATCAGGCAATCATTGCTGGCGTTCTTGGATTTAAAAGAGTAGTAACATGATGGGTCCCTCTCCTTCTCAAAGTTCAGAAGGAACCCCTCTGTAGGTTATAGGTGTGCCAGTGGTTGTTGAGTCATTACTAAGCTGAAGGAGAATTTTTTTTATATTGAATCATGATCTTTGATGAAACTTGGGTGCGCTATTACACCCCAGAATCAAAACGGGCAAGTATGGAATGGTAAAAAGAAGAAACTGCACCCATAAATGTCAAAACTCGACTATCAGCTGGAAAGGTTCTAGCCACAATATTTTTTTGACTTAAAGGAGTTTTTCATGTTAATTTCCTTCATGAATGTTGTATAGTGAAATCTATCTATCACTGCCAATTTTTAGATGAAGCAAAATTCGCATATTGTAAAAAAAGAAATCAGTCTCCAATCTGAAATGTAATTTTGTTAATGACAATACTCAGTCCCATACCGCTGCTCAAACTTAAGAAAAAATTGCATCCTTTAAATACTGCTGTTGAGGTGTTCCTGTGCAATTGCTTGATATCCATGCCCACCTTCATTTTGCGATAGTGGGATCAAAAATCTACCTATCCGCTGGGAAAAATGTGTTTCCAAAAGAGGAAATTATGTAGAAAAATAATATTGTGAGTCTGTTTTTTTATTATCCTTTATTAAATTATAGAAGAAAAATTCTGGTTTATACTTTATTTACCCTCATTTGTACAACTACTGATTTTCATATTAATTTTCTTAATATTTATTTATTCTTCATAATTGCCCAACTCTCTCTGCCCATATAATCAAGTCCTGTTTCACTAATTTTGAAGAAACATTCTTAACATTTAAAAAAAGAAGTGGGAGTGGAAGAAGAGTGAGAGAAGCAACAGAAAGAAGCCTTTGAAAATCAGCTCTTTAGACCTAACACTTTGTATAAACTTGGTTTTCACTTACTTTTGTATAGTATATTTTACATTAATATTGTCATTATCATGATTCAAGTTTTTCATGCTAAAGGAAGATGATTGTGCAAACAAAACAAGAATTTGTTAAAAAATGCTGTGCTTGATAAGTAAAAATGTAGGACTTGTTAAGAACTTGTGAGTGAGGGATGAGTCTCAATTTCACATTTCTACCTTCATAAGCAAGCAGAATTTCCACTATTGGTCTGATGCAAAACCTCAAACACTCCATGAAAGGCCTTTATGCAATGCTAAGGTGACAATGTGGTATGCGATTCTATCTTTTGGAATAATCAGAGCTTATTTTTTGAGTACAGAAATGAAAATGTTATAACTACCTCCTTTATGTTAACAGCTTTATGTAAACATGTTGTAAAACTTATTCCTGAATTTGCTTGTCAACTAGTTAGCAAAGACACATTTTATCAGCCTTGTTGAGGTGTAAACC
>JAAAKQ030154018.1:0-10971 GCA_010016005.3 Zanna intricata | reverse complement strand
AGGAGCGGCGGACATATTACACAAACCTGTAAATTGCTCCTGTTTGTATTGTATACTTCATACATGCATGTTCATGCTCGTCGCTTTCAACGCTGTTAAATAATTCTATCTGGGTTTCAATGGGTTGAGGTTGTGGATTCGCGAAATATTCATTAAACTTTACTTTTTTTGGAGTCGTGAAGTTTAAAAGGTTGTGAATCATTCCTCTAGACTAATAATTCATAATGTTATAATAATTAAAAGGGTTAATAAAATTATAAAAATAAAAATGTAATTATCTCACATGAATAAAGTTTACTTGTAAAATAATAGATTTCAATAAATTTAAAAAATTTGGTTTGACCGTCTCACATCTTAATCAATTTTTTAAAACTTTTTTTTACTTAAATACTAATAATGAAGTACATGTTTACTTGATGAATTAATTCACCAAAGAAACTTGTACCAGGAAATATGTTAATGGAAATTTTGTAAAGTTTGAAAACTACTCAACGTGATTCGAACCCGGGTTCTTTAAATCAAAAGCCGAGACGCTAACATTCCGCGAATGACACACTGACGCCGGCAAACTACATTTTAATATATGTATTTTTTTTAATCAATACTCTGGAAACAAATTGAAAACAGACCTCAACATGTAACAAACCAGCACTATTCCACTGCACACTGGTGTAAGCCGTGTTATACGCTTCCATTTCGTAAAATGTGTGTGAAAATGAGAGTTTGAAAAACAGCTCTCTAGCAGTCTAAAAAAAAATAGCGCAGCGTTGTAAGTTATAACTTGTTTTAGCATAGCTTTTCCCATTTTTAAATTTTAGCTTAAACTGGATTAATTTAACCGCTCCTATCTTTGTCTTTATTACAATGTTTAATTTCATCAATTTTTCTTAAAGATAAGTTTTTAAATTTACGACTTTTCAATGAAAAAAAAGTTTTTATTTTTATGATTATGTTTTTTGTATCTGCCGAGACAATCGTTATGTATTGCTTCAGAGAATGAGATCAAATGACAGTTTTTTTAGTGTATGAAAATGTCATGCCTGGTCCGAATTCGAATCCGGGACCTCCAGGATGAAAAGCCGAATCGCTACCAGTCACGCCACGGAGGCCGGCACGATTATGTTATCTACATTTTTTTTAAGGTCCTAATTCATAGTTAATATTATTCAAATGTGACAATGTATAATAGTTTTCTTTTATTTCTTTGTCAAAGAAGGTGAAAAAACCATGTTTTATTATATCTTCTATATATATATATATATATATACAGTATAAAGTAGAATGTTTATGTGCCTGTTTGTATTTTATACAGATCTATAGTTTTATTAGGATTATGATAAGATTTTGGACACTAATATTTCCAAACAATAAGAAAATTTTTACAATCATTTCATTTTGAAATAACTACTCCCACACCAATTTTCACTCGCTCAGTGTATCCTCTAAACAACTTCAAATATTTTCGATTAAATTTACAAAAATTAACAAGAAAATAAAATCATTTATATGTTTCTTGACCTCAAACAATCTAATAAATTAGGTCCCTGAACAGTATTTCTCACAGTTTTCACGATATACAACGTGAAACAAAAAAACTCCGTGACGAGATTTTTTGTAGTATAATAACTTTGTTAAATGACTAATAAATGCGTAAATTTTTCTATCAAAACTTTTAGAAAATTCATGTAATGAAAGCTATGAAAATAAATAAAATTTTATTAAAAAAATGAAAAAAAAAATGTTTTTTAAAATCTATAAGAACCCTAAGAAACCATCAAGTTTACCCCCCCCCCAAAAAAAAAAAGTCATTAAGATCTCATTCCACAGAAATGTTTTCAGCCATAACTCGATAACCAAAAACGATTTCGGATATGTTAATATGAATTTCTTTCCTATTTTACCCTCTAAAATCAGTTCCCAAGTTATTTTCCTTTCCTCCGGGAATCACTTTGTATAAATGTGAGTATTATATTTTAATACGTATATGATTTCATTTCTTACTTGAAGTTTTTACTAATTTCATATAATTTTGTCTGATTTATTAATCAGTTATTGGAAAAAAATCACTCTTTTTTTCCTTTTTAATCGGAACAAATAGAAGAATATAAAAACTTTTTTCTCTAATATCGTAAAAATCATGTCAGTTTTTTTATATAAAATGTAGACTGTAGGATTATTAGATAAAGTACTGATGTCATTTATTCCTTATTCTGCTAGAATGATTCACACCGTAGGAACTTTACCGCACCCCTTCGCAATCGTCAGTTTCTCCTCCTAAAACAAACATCGTGTATATCCTTCGAAGCGTATATAATTCTGTTAAAATCCAGTTCAACCGTTCGTATGTTTTCATCGGATAAATACGAAAACAGATTTTCAACGGTCATGTTGATCTTATATGTTCAATTCGCATGCACGAAAAGAATTTTATTATATAAAAGTCAGTAAGTTTTCAATACTTATAAGTTTGTCCCTTAATGTTAATAAATTAATTAGGAAAATTTACGTTAAGAAAATTAATACCACAGAAAGCTTTCAAAAAAAAAGTTTTGTATAAATAACTAAACATTTTCGAAATGAATACAAGGTTTGTTTCAGTAAAACTTTCTTTAAATATATCCAGAAATTTTACTATATAAATTTGTAATTTATTTTATGTTATAGATAAAACAAACCCTATTATCTAATGAAAAATAAATTTCACATTCGAGCCGTGAAAAGCTAAAAATAGATATCGGAGTGAACTTGATGTGATGCGGTCCTAACTTGTTTTTACTGTAGAATCTAATTTATTGATTGCTTGATGAGCTACACGTATCCCATTTCCTCTCGTATTTTGCCCACGTCTATATTTCTCAATTTTTCTCATATTTTATAATGAATACTGAAATAGCAGATATTATTGTTTTGTTTTTTTTTTTGCCCCGATAAATAAATATGTTTTTTGTTAGTGAAATTCTATTAAATATACATTAATATTTAGGGTTTTTTTTTGTTACTGATTAAAATAGATTCCCGATATAAATATAACCTATATCAAGTTACATTTTCAAATATTTGTAAATTTTTCTGTCGGAAGTCTTAGAAATATATAAAATGTAAAACTAAAACAAACAAAAAAATTGGCAAGTTTTGCGTGGTAGCTTTCCCAGGTACATTGGTCAAGTTTTGATTATCAAAAAAAAAGAGATAATTTAAGCATCTGAATTTCCGAATTTCAAATAAAAAGTGTTGATTTTATTTTTTAGGGATAAATTAATTTGTGGGGGGGATTTAGGAAATATTTATAAAGAAGTGATCCGTTACAAAGATATATTTAAAAGAGAATTTTTAAAAATATTTAAAAAATGAAGTATAACTTTTTTAAAAGTAATGGAAAAATTTGCTTCTCATTTCAGGTCAGGCATATAATTTAGATGCCAAAACTTCATTAATTTTAATAGCCCTTTAATTCATGAAGAAAAATATAAAAAACTTTTTTTTAATAATAAAAATTAAATGTAAACTTTCAAACCATTTTGTAATGGGAGATCACTTAAAGGGCTATTAAAACTAAAGTAGCTTTGGCACCTGTATTATATTCCAAGACACAAAATAAAAAGCAATTTTTTTAATTTATTTCATAAAAGTTATACTTCAATATTTTTAAACAGTAATAAATATTTTTTATAGTTTTGAGGCCATATTGGATCACTTTAGTCATCCGTATTTCAATTCCTCTTGAATTTCTGTATTAGTCTGGCCTTTGATTCTCCCAAAATTTCTTCATTCTATTGGATCTTGCTTCCTGATCTCGTCTGTGACCTCCACTTTGTTATGACTTTCCAATTTTTTTACGTTGTATCTATTGTTTTAAGGGCGTAGTTAATTTTCATTTTATCGCAAGCGTCCTCAACCTTCAAGCCAATTTCTTAAAAAAATCTCTTTGGATTTCTTCAATATATTTCCCATAGGTTTTTTTGTTAATATTCCTTGTGATCAGATGTTTTAGAATTCGGTTCTAGACGTTCTTAATACGTGAAAAAAATTGGAAATCCTTTTTTTCTTTCATTGTACTCAGAAACGGATCGACTTGTTTGTAGATTGTTACATTTGTGGTTATTCGCCAGACGCCATCCTTTTGATAACTTTTATTTAAACAAGTTTTGATAATTTGCCTTTCTGTTTTAGTTAATCGATCCCTTTTACTTTCATTCTTAATCTGAAAGATTGTCTCACAAGCATAAAGTGCCACCGGAAGAACTGTTGCATTATAATAATGAATTTTGGATTTTATTGAGATATTTTTTATTGTATGTTTGCCAAGTTACACTTTTTTCTCGTTTGATTTTAGTTATTCTGTTTTGCCATGATTGTTTTTCCTTTAATCTGCAGTAAATGATTTCACCTAAGTATTTAAATTGTTCAACCATTTTTATTACTTTGATTTATCTTAACTTTGATTTTGTTTATACAGAGAATATCCATGGCTGTTTTTATGTCTTTTCATAAGAAATTTTCTGGTCAATCCTTTGGGAAATTTTTTCTAGGCTGGTGATTTGTTTTTTAACCTCTTCCATATTTAGTGCTTGCAAACCAAAATCATCAGCAAAACCTAATATATTAATTTTTATTAGTCCCTATTGTTGTTTTTACAGGATTTTCCTTTTTACAAATTTTAATTATGTAGCCCAGTACATTGAATAGCATTGGGGAAAGTCCATCACCTAATCTAAAGTTAAGTGGGGAATCACTTCTTTATAACGGTTTCCAACATTTTCGCCACAGATTACCGCCGTTAACATCAAATAAAAAATTTTATTCGATATTTGGGAATTTTGACGCTTAAATTTTATTTTGCTAATGTTAAACCCATGGTATTTAAGTTCCTAAGTTTTAAAAAATTCGGGAAATTTTTTAAATTTTTTTGATCTCAGCGTTTAAAAAATTAGATGCCTGATAGATAAATATAAATGGATATATAAATATAAATGTTAACTGGATTCGTTCCAGTTAACAAAAGATGTAACATACTCGCTAGTCATTACTTTTTAACTACTAGTCTCGTATTAACAAACAATAGTACACTACATAAGACAAGTATAAAGTTCTTTCGCTGGTAAATACCTTTGCTGTTCACAAGTATAACTACCCTAACACTTTATGAATGAAACTTAGTAGGTTATCTTTTTCACTAATGGTATTAAATAACTCACGGATTACATTTTTTGTTTATTGGAATTACTCGTGGCGTCACCTTAATCGTATCGAACTTAATTCTCAGTGGAAATTCGCTCCTTCACTGTCCTTCATGCACAATGCTTTCGCTAATTGACATCTCGCACTCTCGTCTCGCAGACTCTCCTCGTTGGACTGATGTCTTAACGTCTCGCTGGCCTGGTTCGCTGAACACCGCCAAACTCGCACAACTTCTCGCTGGACTAACGTCGTAACGTCTCGCCGACTCGACTCACATCTGGCAGAACTGACCTGAACCGACGTCGTAACTTCTTCCTTTCTCTTCTCACACAACTGAACTTTAGCTGGTCTTCGTGGGTTATTTTATACTTCTCCAACTCGAAGCCGTCAGTTCGATGCCGACTCGATCGAATCCGTTCGTTCTCATGCATTTCTATGAAATTCCAAAC
Organism: Zanna intricata; assembly: GCA_010016005.3. Taxonomy (NCBI): domain Eukaryota; kingdom Metazoa; phylum Arthropoda; class Insecta; order Hemiptera; family Fulgoridae; genus Zanna; species Zanna intricata. The sequence continues at coordinate 5,344 of JAAAKQ030154018.1, read as the reverse complement.
ATGGTCCGCTGATTTTTCTCACGGTAGAAACATGTGTTTAGGTGTGTCAGCGGGCAGCATAACAAATGTGATTGTAAAAAGGACCTGTATCTTTACTAAAAGGGTTCCTTTTTCGATTCCTCCAATTATAATATTTTCTATTCCTTTCATAATAATTGGTAGAAATCCGTTACTCAGACCCGCTATACTGGTCTTGTTGTACATTTTGAAGTAAAAGTTTTGCTTGATCTTTTTCTGAACTTTTTATTTTTTATAAGTTTTAAGAACTTTTTATACTGATGTATACATAGTTTTTTTTTATTTTGGTTTAATTTTTTTTTTTTTAATTTCTTAAGTTAAGATATGTGTTGTTCTGTTTAAAATATGTTTATTATACTAATATTTTTTTGTTTTTAAGTTATTAACATAAATATATATATAACTTGTTTTATGTGGTACAGTTAGAGCATCAACTGCTTTCTACGCAACGCAAAGCCATGCGATCGGGGGAAGAGCTGTATCCCCTAGACCTGTGACACCTATCGCACAACAGATGCTGCCCCCACAGACAGCCCCATATATACCCCAAACGGCAGCACATACTGAAGCACCAAAGTGTTCAGATTGCAATAAATTCATTGTGTGAGTTTACGTAATAAACCAACCAAAAAAAAAAGTTGTTTTGGGTGTCCTCTAGTGTTTAATGTCTTTCCTTCTCTTAAAAGTTTTTATCCTTTTTGTTATTGCAGTTTTAGATTTTGTTAAATAAGCATTTTATTTATTTTCGTTCAACTCTATGAGAAAATTATATAAAATTGTTTAATAAATAGTATTTTTATTTAAATCATGTAAAAATCATTTTCTAATCATTCAAATTTTATAAAGAACATTCGTTAAGATTCTAGAATAAAATATTTTTTCTTTCGATCTCAATAATGTAGGGAAACATGTTTTTTGTTACGTTTTGTAAAAATCCTATTTCGACTGGTTGCATCTTATTACTAACTCAAACGAATCCTTCTTGAGATTCAATTTATGGTTGTAAAAAGAAATTGCTGTCGTTGAAATAAGAAGATTTTAACCAGATTTATTTTTCTTTTCTTTCTTTCCTTTTTCTCATCCTAATGTTTTATATTTTATTATGTTAGTTATCAACACATGTTGTTGTTATGTGTTGAAATCTTATCAATTTCTCTATCAACAATACTTTCTATTTTGTAACAACTAATATACAGCGAAAAAAAATAATAAATTGATTTCTTTTCATTATTCTGCCAATTTTGTTTATAAAATTAAATTTTTTAAAATTTATATTTTACATCACGAAAAAGTATTGGGTTTTAAGAGATTTTTTCCGAATTATTTTATGATTAAATAACGTTAAGTTTTATTCCTAATTAAATTTTGATGTTTTCTGTAAAAAAAAAAAAAAAAAAAAAATTAATTTGCTTAAAGAAAAACGGTAGAAATAAAAACAACACACAAAGTTTTTGAAATAAAATATAACTAATCAAAACCGACGAAAAATCTCGAACGAAAAAACCTTTTCAATTTTTTTCTTTTAAAATTTCATATTTTTGATTGTCAAATTAGAATTCAAAAAAGTTGAAATTTTTTAAAATAATTTGAAAAATATCAATTTTATTTTCCCAAATATAGTAGATTGCAATAGAGGAAAAGATATTTATATTCTTTCGTTATTTTCTTGACTCAAGGGGATTTATATATATATATATAAAACGTAAAGATCCAATCAAAATTATTAATCTTTGTTTCGCTTAATATCTTAAGAAAGAATTTATGTAAAAATTTAATATTTGGTAGAATGATTTCTGTATTGAAGCATTAATTTCACACAATGTTTTTGAAAATATATTCCGTGAAGAAAGTGGGGGATATATGAAACAATGTACTTCCATAGAAGTATCTTAATTATAGCAAAATTTTTAGTTAGTGAAATATTTGGATCTTACAAAGGAAGGCAAGTAGATTCGAGCCAGACTTCAACTCCGTTTTTTCTCTTTTTTAACTTTTTTTAAAAATTTATCTATTTTTTTTTTTTTAATTACATTGATTTATTAATAATTAATTATTAACCGGTGATTGTAAAAAAATTTTTACAATAAATAAATAATTCAATAATGAGAATAAAAAAATTTTAAAAATTGACAAAAAATCAGAAGTTTTTGGTGAAATAAAATTTGATAGACTTTTAAAAATGTGTATATGTAATTTAGTAGGCATTATTATATGTGTATATTTAATTTAATACACATTACATATTTAGGGGTATTTACTTATTTATGGGTTTGGTAAAACATCTGATTATTTAATATTAATTGAAAATTATAGTTTAGAATCGTATTATTTTTGGATTTTCGAACAAGGAAGTCATGTGGTGTCCACGTCAGATTATTTTAGATTAATTGTCAAATTAAAAATATCTTTAAAAACCTTGAATTCGAAAATTTGAAGTTTTTAAAAGCATTCAGAATGTATTCATTTTAGTTTCCCAAATATCGTAGATTGCAGTTGGGGAAAATATATTTGTATTTTTTCTTGACTCATGGGTATATATACATATAAAACGTAGAGATACAGTAAAAATTATACTAAATTAAATTTAATATTTATAGAATGACTTCTATATTGAAGCATTGATTTCATTCAATATTTTAGAAAAAAATATTCCGTGTAGAAAGTGGGGTACGTATGGATTAGGGTTGCCATATTTTCATAGAAGTATCTAAACCCTATTTTTTTTTTTTATGGAAGTTTATTTTAATTTTTTTTACTTTATTTTCATTTAAAAATTATGATTAAATTAAAAAAAACAAAAGTACTGTCCGAATGAAAACGAATCATTCTCAAGAAAGATTAAAATTACTTTTATGTTTTGATAAAAATAAAGCAAAGTGTTCCGAGAAATAACATAAAAGGGAGTTATTAAATGTTTAGCTAAGGACTTTCTTGAATATTAAAAAAAAAAATATTATGTTTTACCAAAACCTTTTCCAATTAATTTTCTTATATATATATATATATATATGTGTGTGTGAAAATGTCATAATAAAATCGGATGGTGTATCATTATATAACAACTCAATATATTAATAAAATTGTAATGAAAATATATCATCAAAATGTAGATAATTTTTGTGAAAAATGAATTTTCCACTTAAGTTTCATGAAAAATGAGAAAAAATTTCCCTATAGATAAAAAAGAGATAATAAAGATTGATCCGTTTCTTAAATAATAAAGCATGAAGATAAATTGAAATACTTAATTACGAGAGAATTAAGAAAATTTTCAATTTAAAAAAGACCTCGTTCTTGGTTATACTTCTTTACAAATGAAAAAAAATTCTTATCGGTTCATTTTTGTTAATAAAAAACCTTGTTTAAAAAAAGTTGTGACTAAAAAATTTATGACTAGTTTTTTTCTAATAAATTATAAAATACTATAATAAGATATTTGACCTTATATGCTGCTTATTATCGTTTATTTGATGAGTAATTAACATAAACGCCCATTAAAAAAAAAAAAAATTTAGTAATTTGTTCGGTTGTTATGGTTCAGTTAATAATACGAGTAACGTTTTATGATTATTAGCCTGAAATCTGTATGGATACCTAATTCTGAACTTGAGGCCTTTTAATGTATTTGAATTTCAATATAAAAATGTATAAATAAATTTTTTTACAAATAAAATAACGTACGTGTTTTTAATTCGATGAACTTAAAATAACGTATGTTATTTTAATTACGTCAATCTCAATGGCGGAGTAGTAGCGTTAGGTCTTTCATCCGGAGTCCCGGATACGAATCCCGGTCAGGTATGACATTCTTCATGCGCTAAAAATTTCTATTTTCAAATCACACGAATAAGATGCAAGCTTATATGGCGATATACTGAAGCCAAAGAAAAAAATTATGAATGTTATAAGAAAGTTTTAGCGAATAGAAAATTATAATTTTAAATAATGGGTAAAAATATTGTGTCCTTATATTGTAAATTTAAATTATTAAAAATTGCAGTTGAATTACAACTTGGTAATTGCTTGATTTATTACATAAAAATTAATAAATTAATTACATAAAAATTACTTTTTTCCCATTTATGTAATGTGAGTTTAGTAAAATATTTATCCCATCAAGGTATTATTGAAAAAATAAATTTGATTCTAAACAGGCGGATTATTTGTTTTGTTTTCAGATTATTCATTTTGTAACAAGTTTCGTTTTGTACAGTTATTCTTTTGTTTAATCCATTCAATTTATCAGTTGTTATATTTAGTGAAAATTTATATAAATATAGATTTATACAGAGAGTTCCACGAAGAACGGAGAAACTTTCAGGACTGTTCTGCTGGTGATACTAATAAATAATTTAATGAATAAATTTAATATCACCATAAATCTGGAAATGCTTTGTTCTCGAGTTACGTAAAGATGTCATCTCTTCTTATAAAACGAAGCCCTACTGTAATTTTTGGCACCCAAACTAAGGAGTAAACTTGATGGTTTCTTATGTAATTTGAGCTAGCAAATAGGATACAATAGGTTCCAGAACAGACATTCCAGTAATTTTCCAAATGTCCGACGTAAAATACAAAATTCTGTGTCGATTCAAGTTTTTTTTAAATTTGTATTACGTAGTTTTGTTTAATTAATAATAAATTGGAACATTTCGTTAAACCTTGTAGAGAATTTAATTCTGAAAAAAATTAATACGGTCAATATAAAATTAAAATTAACTTTTTTAAAAATCTGTGTTCTTATTGAAGCAAAACAACGAAAAATAGACAAAATAACTTATTATTTTGTACCTAATAAAAACTATTCTTAATATATCCAAATAAATAAATAAAATACGTGAAATGATAAATAGTAAAAGAATAACAAATCTCGGTAACAGAAAATGTTGGAAATTCCTTCCTTCACAATGTATACACCAGTCTGCCCGACGTAAAATATTTCCGGTGGCTTTCCGTATCATCACAGGATCGTTTCGTGCAAATTCAATACCACTTCTTATTTTAATGAGTAAATCTTGTTTAGTATTATCTTTTTTCCGTATACTGTCGTTTTCATATGGCTCCAAATGAAGTAATCAACTGGCGTTAAGTCAGAAGATCGTGGTGGCCATTCGATTGGTCCACCGCGTCCAATCCAGTTAAAGAAATTAGCATTCAATTGATTTTTAGATAAAGAAAAATGTGGTATTGTTCTATCGTGCTGGAATATCAATTACAATCTTAGATTGTAGCCCACTTAGATTTAGGCCTGGTCTAGTGGTTAACGCGACATCGCAAATCAACTGATTTCGAAGTCGAGAGTTCTAAGGTTCGAATCCTAGTAAAG
>JAAAKQ030154007.1:0-12889 GCA_010016005.3 Zanna intricata | reverse complement strand
AAAAAAAAAAAAAATCAGCATATCTTATAAATGTATAGTTAAATAGCAACATACATATTTTTCATAAAGCCTTTAAAATTTTTATTTAAATCTATAATAATTTTATTTACTTATTAGTTTTACGTAGTTTAATCGGTATTGTTATTATTTTATTTCACATAATTATTTTTTTATGCATTAATGTAAGTGAAGCTAATCACTTTTTAATTTATTGATTTTGTAATTAGGAATGCTATTCTAACCAATGTTTTTCCAGCATCTGATTTCTTTGATTTACTGATCAGAGAAGTCTTCTTTTATTAAACATCGAGTAGCACAGCTACCTTTCTTGAAATGATTTATATTTAATGTAAAAATATGTTCAAATGTGAATGAAGAATTTATTTTTATTTATTCATTCAATTGTCCAACCTTGCAAAAGACTAAAAACCTAATTATGGTAAAAACATTAACTATCCAAATATTTTGTGAAGAATTTACCAATACCTATTACATCTATATACAATATAAATAATTTCTATTCATTAAAAGTCATAGAAAAAAAAAATTAACAAAACATTAATTTAGTTTGACTGAATACTAGTCTATTTTTTCTGTCGTAATAATTCATACATGACCCTTTATAATTTGTCATAATAAACAAAATTTAGAACTGAGCTTAATGAAGTATTCACAGGAACAAGTAATAAATTAATTCCAAGGTTATGCAAAATTATACTACTGCATAAGTACTGAAACAAGCAAATATCATACTTTACTATGATAATGACAGTTTGTACAATTTAATAAAAAAATATTAACAATTAAAAATCCACATTACCAGCAATTTGAAATAAAGCTCAAGATCTTTCGACTTAACTGAAAGCTATCATCAAGAGTTAAAAAACATCAAATTGAAGTCAAAAAGTTAAAATCATTAGTTTAAAATTTAAAATCAGACTGTCCAGCGCTAATAGTATACTGGAGGAATATTTATTGTTTCATATTTCTATTAATTTTGATTAATTTATTATTATTAATTATATTTAATTATGTTAATTATTATTATAATTATTTTCTGTTATTATTAATTTTGAGAAATTAACTCATATTATTTCTAGGAAAAGTATATCACTAACATTATTTCTGTACATATTTAAAATAGAAGTTGAAGACTTAAAATATCTTGTAATATGTACTCGAATAAATTCTTTCACAGTAATTACAAATGAGTAAATAACAGAACTTCCTGAAATATAACGCATCATAAATTTAAAATGTATAGGATTTATAATATACAAACAAAAATGAAGCTATCTATTTGCGCTTCACTTCTATATGTCTAACTTATTTTTAATGATTTTGCAGTTTAATTTGATGAAAACTCTGATTTAATTTTATGCTGTATAAGATTTATAAAATGTGCCAAGGGTTCGGCCCTTTCTTTAGTCAGAAATGGTTTTGGGAATTTTATCTCTAAAATGCCATTTCTGTAAAAAAAAATTAACAATAATGTATTAAACTCTTTATAGAATTTTGTGAAACTTTTTCACAGAACAATTTTTTTATAAACTTTATTTTATTATGATTATGGCAATTTATTAGCATACAAAAGTTTATTACACTGGATTCCAACATAATTATATCAATAAATTTATAAAAAGAGTAAATAAAATGTTTATCATAAAATAAGAAGAATCTAAAACAGAAATAAGAGATAAATCACTGTATGCAAACTGCTAAGTTTAAACTTTTTTAACATTCTGAAAAACTTGAAAAAAAAACAAAACGCTTCAATTTTTGAAACACAAGCACATTATCTTGATTTGTGTCTATTCGTTCATAATATAGATATATGCCAGAATGGCTAGATCTCAACAGAGCTCAGAGATTGAACTCAATCTTAAACTGCTCAAAAAAAAAAAAAAAAAAAATGATTAAGAAATCAAAAATTAATATCTAACTAATATTTTATGAAATTCTGTTTAAATATCTTAACAGGGCTCTCCAAATTCATTTTGGCATAAAAGTTTAATGCTTCACTGAGACATTTTATTGATTCTAGCAGCAGATTTAAAAAAGAGAAAATGAGAGAATAAGATAAAAAGTAATATTCTTCTTTATCTAAAAAGTAATATTAATTTAAAATGGAGGCTCAGCTTCATATTTGAGAAAATTTTTAAAAATTTCCACCAGGGATTCAATCACCCTTCTTATGAATAAAATACCATTTTATCACCCTAAATGATACTGATCAAAATTAGAGTCCATATCTGAAAGTACATATGAAATTAATCAAAATATCACAAACTACTTGTTTACATACAAAAATTCACAATAGCACTAACTTAGATAGCTGGTAATTTTCCAAATTACTATTACTAAGTGTTGGAGCAAAGCGTGATGTTTCATATAAAATACAATGGTCACCTTTCTTGGTTAAAACTACAGATAGAAGAAATAATTAAAAAAATTAAGCACGTAATATAAATAAACAACTTCTACGAGAAAAATGGGAGAAAATATATACACATATATAATTTCAACAAATTTTACTTAGTGATCATGACCCTTTTGCATATTTCTAGAAATGAAAGCATTACATCAATATTTTTTAAAATACTGGTAAAGATAAAATAGAAGCAAAATGGCTAACAAAAGCACAAACTTCAGTAAAGAGAAAAAACCAAAACAAATACGATAACTTAAAAATAAAAATTAAATAACATGTATCAATTTTTTTTAGAATAACGATAAATAAATACACAGCTTTTAATTCTATAAAAATTTACCATATAGTACAAAAACTAAAACAGCATGCTGATAAGCAATTTTACATACAATCTACTTACACAACTGTGCAAAAGATGAAATGAAGTAAATGTCTGAAATTAATGTTATTAATTTACGGTTGGTAATTACATAACACAAATACATAACAAATATGTATTATATGATTAGTAATGTTAAATTTTGTTATAACAGCAAACAACTAACACCAAACCAAATCAATTAATACATATTTTTTAATATATGTACTGACTGAACTGTGTTATGCATCTGTTCTATTGTAATAATGCAATTTTATAGATATAATTAAGATATGAAATGCGTTACTTATTTATAACATAGTTTTAAATAATATGCAAGCACAAAGTGTACACATATATACCTGTGTATACAAAACACACACGCACACACACTTTCTCCCTCTCTCTCTCCTCAATATATATATATATATGGTAAATAATCATCAAAAGAATAAATAAATGTTATTTCATTGAATTTATATATATGATTCCAAACAGAATCTAATATATGCTGTCATATAAATGTTATAGTTAAATGTTGCAGTATCCCTCCATTTACAAGGTCCTCTACAGGTATTATACAATACATAATCATAATACAAATAAATCAATTTTTATAAAATTTCTTCACGTGTAATTATGTTTAAAACTACAATTTTTTGTAACATAACAAAAGTCAACAAGGCTCAAAGTGTTGTCTATAATGTTTTTCAAAAGCAAGTAGTAATATGTAGTATTCAAATGCTAACATTTGAATATTACATAAAATATAATAAAAAAATAAAACTTATGTAAAATATATTTTATTTAAAGAAAATGTTGACTTTTACCTCAAGGGATTTAATAGCTTACTGGCTTCACAGGAGATGCATCATTTAAATTTAGATGAAAATATACAAGTCATTTCCTTAATACATCTTATTTAATATGGTTACCAATATAATTTGTCATTTAATGACTATAAAACAAGAATCTTTCTAAGTTGATTTATTTTTTCCAATTATCCATTACAAATAAGGAGATGTCATCAGAAATCACAAACAAGTGTGAACCGGTGAAAGTTTTTGAATTATAGTGAAAAATTGTTACCCAGAAACAATTTTGGGATAAATAATGAAGATTTAAATTTGGATCTGTAGGATACCATAACTGCAATATGAACATATTCTTGCAATATGTATGCCATGAACCCTATGCATAAATATTTGTAAAATATATTTACTTCAATTCAGAGAAGCTCAAAAGCAAGTTCTGAAAATTATATCAGTCATATAATATTTCATTATTGTAAGGTAAAATTATCATTAAATGTGACAAGGCTTGCTGCAATGGGCTACTCCAAAAATGAAAAACTTTTGCAGAATAATGTTAGTGAACTGATATTGATAAAATGATTTGATAAAAGAAGGAGCAACAATTAATAAATAGCAGTAAAGAATAAAAACAAGTTAACAACAGTGAGTGGATTGAAGTTATATCATATCAAATTTTATGAAGTAACTAATGAAATCCAAAATTAAAGTCACAAGAAAGACATCTTTTATGTTAAACTCCATCCATACTAGAAAAACAATAATCCACCAAATCAAAGTAATTTAAAAAAAAAAAAATGTTTAACTTAAATAAATGCATAATCTCTAAGGAAATGTATTTTTTTACATACTTAGTTTTAACTTTATGTTAAAATTTAATTATACAGCCATTATGTTTTACATTATTAATCAAAATAAATACTTTGTTGTCCTTTGAAAACATAATTTACTTTTTTGATGATACAAAAAATGAATAAAGAGACCGATACCTTAACAAATATAATTTTTGATAATAATATCAAATTTTCCTGAAAAAAATACCCACATAAACAGAGAGAGTACTGCAAAATTATATAATATCAACATATAAGAAAAAAGTCATAACTCGCACAAATGATATTAAATAAACAACAATAAACATGAAGTTCAGATATTACATGGACATTCTAAATGTGTAATAAATCACAATAATTAATTTTCAAATTTTGATAAAATATAAAATAGATCACAATGCTAAGAATGAAAAAAGTATATATAGTGAACATTCTTAAATTGCATTAACTAAAAATTCCATAACTACAACTCTAATAGTTCAGTTGAGTACACTTCTACATGCCATAAACTTCTAGTAGAAAGTGATGGTTTTCATTATAGGTAAACCTGTTATTAGGTGGTTCTAGCATCCAGAGAAGAGGCAATTTGTCGTAGCATACATCTAAGCTGGTAATACAAAACAAAAAATGCAACTCCCCAATATACGATAGAGATCCGTATCTCTTCTGAACAAAATGAACATTTACTATTCAAAAAGCCTTGAAGCACTCATCTGAGTAAATTGTTTTTTTTTTGTTTCTGCAGTTAAGATTCCAACCAATCATAACCAACCTTTCTATTATTCTTTATCACTTTCACAGAAAAAAAGGGGTTGTAAACAAATGCTCCTAGATTTTAAGAATCTGTACGATCACAGATTATTATGTATTAATGGTGGCTTAATGGTGGGAGGGCCTGCCTGAAAGTATGATAGCTCTGTTATCTAATTTGTGATTATAAAACAGCAAACCTGAAGCTGAGATCCAATATATATATATATACACACACAACAGCAGTATTTATATAAAGAGAAGGTACTTTACACGCATCATCAAATTTTAAATTGAACTGAACATAGAATCACCACAAGTGAATACACCACTTATGGTGTAAACTAATCATCATCTAAAATCAAAATAAATAATGCAAAGTCTTTAATTTAATTCATCTACCACAATACAAATAAATAACATGCTAAAATGTATAAAGGTGGTTTAGATAATTTACTGAGGTTGATATTCTATCTTACAAGAATATAATTTCTTGTAAATACCAAATTTACAATACAATTTCTTTACTACCAAATAACATATAAAACTATTATTGCAAAAAGAAGTTATTTTATGACTAAGACTATGCTACACATATTCCAGTTAGATAAGGTAAAAAGGTTGGAGGGAAAACTAGAGTATACATGAATATCCTTTGAATAATATGATAATTAAAAAAATGTGCTGACATCGACACATCTATAACTAAAAATCTGGCTAGGGTTTATAAAAATACATTACCAAAAATAAGTTTTTAATACCTTTTTAGAAAATGTTTTAAAATATAAGATAATTTACAAAATGTTATTTATATAAAATTCTTTTCTGGTAAGTTACAATACAGTTATATCACAAGATAGCTGAAAGACCCTGCATCTTCAATGTTTGTTTTATCGCTAAATAAACAGACGTAATATATAAAAATCATTAGAAAAACTATAAATACTAGATAAAGTTAATTAAAACATAAATTTTAAATAAAAAATTCCTAACATAATGTTTATTAGATCTTATTGCGATAATAATAATAAAATAAAATGTCCACATAAATCTTTACATATCTTAATTAGAAAAACTATAATAAATATCATTATTTAAAATGAAATTGTTTACTGTAACATGAAAAAAATAATAAAGCCATAATAAACTTATAACAGAGACAATTACTATTTTTTTTATTTAAGATTATATAATCCCTACATGCTGTACACCCAATTACAGTTCAGTAGTTGAGCAATTTAGATTAAATTTGACAATTCCTAAAATCCATCTGAATCCCAACAATCAAGAGTACAACATTTAAACTGATCTAAACAATGGTAATACATCACAACTTCATTAATAACTAATTAGCAATGTTGATGACACGTACGTAAATCATGTAAGTGGATAAAATAGTATTTACATCAACTGTATTTGACTTAATTCTAGTTTTAAAAATATTTCTAAAGTAAATTTTTTAAAAATTAAACAAAATATCGTAGTTTTATAAAAGTAAATGTTGTTTTTGTAAAAGTAAATTTAAATTAAAAATGTATTTGAATTATAGAAATTAAATGTTCATATTAATAATTAAAAAATACAATAAACCTTTTAAAAAATAAAACCGATAAGAAGTGCATTAAAAACTTCATTAAATTTTTTTTTAAATGTTAACTTTTAAAAGCCAGCACCAACTTAAATCCAATCATCAACTTACTCGTCTGGTCTCTTAATTTGGTACAAACTTCAAAAAGTAGAAAGAAATTTAATGAAATTAAAAAGTTTTTTTTTTAATTTTTTTAGCAGATTTTTCAAATATCAGTTTTACATCATTAAAAAGGTTTATTATTTATTGTATATTTTTAGTTTTACATAATGTGGGTAAAACTATTAAAAAAAAAAATAAGAAAAAAATAAATGGAAAACTTATGTGATAAAATAAGAAGACTCTGGAAATCACAACTACAAACGTGAGTTAGGGGATTATGGAATGTGAAAATTTTTATTACTTTCTTACATTGAGTACTCCTATTTTTTTAAAAAGTAAATTACAATTCTAATTAGTATATTTAAGTATTAAGAAAAATAATATTAATACATATTCAAAAATTATAAACTATGTTACAAATCCATCACCAAAATGATGCAATCATTTTACCGACACCATAAAATAGGGAACAGTGGGAGTTCATAAAATATAATCCCTAGCACTAATAATAATAAGTAAATGCTGATCCATAGCAAGTAAGATCTGATTAAGTTAAAGGTAAAGGCAACAAAAGATATAAATAAAAAGAATTATATTGAAGCTTAACTGTATACTGCAACTTATTTAGCAGTTTTAGAATCATCTGAAAAATCTGTCCTAGAAGCCCTGAAGAAGAATGAAGGATTCATCTAATTGTAACAGTGAATTTGCTTTGATATATACTACTCCCAACTAAGAAGACTTCATTTCCAAACATCAAAATTAAGCTTTCATTACATTACTCCCAAATAGGAGAATTTATAAACAAAACATTAATAATCAAACAGATAATAATAAATTTTAATAAAAAAATAATTTATTTTAAGAACTTAAGTTCTGCGTTGATTATAATTTATATATTACAAATATGTCCTTACATACTCTTCAGTACAAATGTTCAAAAAATGGAAGTCAAAATGGCTAACTAATAGAAAGAAATTTTGAAGACAGAAGTTCGTTAAACAGCCAAAAAAATATTTATTTTAAACAAAAAATTATCTGAATCTCACAATTATGGGTAAATAATGCCAACTGAACTAAAAAAGTAATGCACTGCATAATATTTTAAACTTTATGAATATTTTCAAGATAGTTATAATCTCTAATTACATAGCTTATTCTAGAGGATGACAACATTGTAGGGTTTACTTGGTGATTAAATAAAAATATAAACAACGAATAAGATTAAAAGAAACTTCAGTTCCCAATATGCAACAACAGAATTTTACATTTAAAAAAAAGTAATTAATTGAGGAAATTGAGGAATAGTAATAATAAAGGCTTTTTTAACATATACTAATAGTACAAAATATGTACATGTAGCCAAGCCAACTGTTAACGTGACTGTCCAGGAACAGAACAAATTTTTGATTCCATTATCTCAAACACATAATAAAATCATAAGTATATCTTCAAAAAGTTAAAATACCAGAACGCTATTAAAAAATTAAGTTAAAAACACAATAAATTTATTCTGTTAGGAGGACTAAATCATTTTATTCTAATCATAAAATTCCATTCAAATAAAAAATAAAGCATGTCATCAAATAAGTTAAAAACTTATCTTTTCATGTATGAAAGAATTTAAGGAAATATTATGTATTAATTTTTGAAATATTTAAGGTACACTTTTTTTGTAAAAAAAAAAGAAGATTATTATGGCTTTAAAATGAATAATGACTGATTATACAATATGATGTGTAAAGTGCATACCGATTTTCAAGCGGCCGACCCTTCAGCTTGCTGTCAGGGGAAAACAAAGCAACAAATGAAATTATAAGAACAAAATTTAAACTGTCATAACAAACAAGACTTGGTAAACTATTCTCTTTGCAACTTGTTATCTACATTAGTAAATTATAATAATTTCTTTGTGATCCAATCTAGATATATATATATATATACAAATTTATGTAACAAGACATTTATGTATTTACTTTAATACTTCCTAATAATAGCCTTATAAAAAAGTATTCAGTCACAGGACTGGCTAACAGAAGTAAAATCTTAAAACAATGAGTATCAATCATTGGTTAATAATTATATTTGATTCTACTGCTGATTATAATGTATGTGATTATTCATTTAAAAGGACTTAATAGACTACTTACAAAATCAATTTATGATATAGTGTAATGGTTAATTAAATAATTTGATAATAAAAATTAAATTGGTTTTCTTTCTTACATAACTATTAGATAATATTTACATTTTAATAAGGAATTATAATATTTTTTACAATATATTATTACATTATATTATCATTATTCTATTTCTGTAATGTTTGTATTATTTGTATTATCATTCTCAGTTTGAATTATGCGGGCAATAATGTAAAATGTTTGAATGTTCAGAAAAAATGGAGAAAGAGATAAGGATTGATAGATAGAAAGAAAGAGAGCTTTAACTGAGAAAGAGAATACCATCTCTACAGTATTATGTACTATATATTCGAAGGTATATGTACATGTGACTTTATTTCATAATTATACGCATGCTGCTACTATGTTTATGTATAATATACATTTTGTACATACGTATATTAATATATTTTATGCTCAATTTAAACAATAAATAAAAATGTTATATGTACATTACATATACATATATGTGTGTGTGTGTGTATATATACATTTTTTTAATTAATATTTTTAATATACTTACTATTTTTTTCTTTATTCTTTAAAATATTTTGCTATGTTATTTTTACACTGAATTTAAACAATTCTTTTAAAATTAATTTTATACAAACAACTTAACAAACATTTCAATATGTATAGGTATATACAACCATATATACAAACCAACGAGCTCCAGACAACTACAACAGTCTTTCTATACCGTATTAATGTATATGTATATGCGTAGTTGTATATAGAAAGAGAGAAAAAGAGGAGGAGAAAGAAAGAGAAGAGGAATCAACATCTTTCTTTACTGTATATTGATGTAAACGTATATGCGCACATGTGTAAGTATGTAGAAAGAGTGAAAGTATTAAAGTAAGACTAATAAATCTTTGCTAAACATCTTTTCACATGTTACAAATTCCCACAGGAGTAATGTCCATAGCTGTTGATGCTCGCTCTTTCATAACAATAACAATCCTCCACAATTGATTATTTCATTGATAAAAAGGAATTAATGGGAAAGAGCCCAGTTAAATTTAATTCCATTAAAAATTCAAATATTTTTAAAAAATAAATAATTTTTGTACTTTATTCACTCCACTGATCTCCAAGCAGAGTGGTAGCGTCTCAGCCTTTCAACTGTAGGCTCTGGATTCAATTCCCAGTTAAGCTTGGCATTTTTTATATGGAAAAAAAATTACACTTCCTTCTCCCATCTACAAGCTTAAAGCTTATATGGCGAGAACATCAGCAAAAAAATCCTTAAATTTAAAATAACATAATAGAAAAAAGAATCTTTACATTATTTGTGCAAACAACTTATTAAACAAAAAAATAAAAATAATACTGTTGTAAATTAATTACAAAAAAAAAATTTGCAACTAAACAAACAACAAATGGACCACAAAGAAAAAATAAATTCTTACTTCAGAAGTAAAAATTATGGATAAGTTCATTAAAATAGTTTTCAGTCTATATTTCTTTTATAAATGTGTACTACAAAAATTGTGCAAGTCTTGAGAGTAATGACAACTTCAGCAAATTAATATAAAATGCAAAAATACTAATTATTATCTATAAAGCAATAACATCATACATCTAATGCAGCATTCATAATTTAAAAGATAAAAAAGGAATATGAGTAAAACACATTAGTTGATTTGTATTTCAATTCATTTAATTTCAAGTGTACTAAAAAATAATGAAAACTCCCACAGAGTACTATAATTAATGTTATAAATAAAAACATCAATTTAGTAGCAAAAACAAAAACAAAACATCGAAGCCATGCTTCTTATAAAAAAAAAACAATCTTTAATGATAATATATTATTTAAAGATAAAAATTTAGAGACAACTCCACAATTCAGTTAGTTTTAAATTAAATAATTTGGTTCCCACTTGCACGTCCATCCCAAAAAACAAAAATGTTTATGATTATTTGGAGTAATTTTTACTCCAAGATTTTTACATACTCAAGATGAAAAAAAAAATGCAATTAATATATGTACAATGCTATCACTTTTTTAACCAGAAAGATTGCAATTTGTTTAATTTTCCTCACTTTCTATATCTGATTCATAATTAGTTGTGGTATATTACTCAAAGTTATATCTTTATGAACAAACTTAACCAATATTTAAACCAAATTATGACATTTTTACTCTTATTAACACATTGAGCACTAACAACTCATTAAAGCATCAAACGGAACTCTGCCAAGAGATTGATGATGCATTGATGCAACAAAGAATAAACATCTATGATATTTTATATTGTTGTTATTTAAACTCGGGCAGATAGCATGGGTTAGTTTATGTTGTGGCATCACTCAAAAAAGTTTTTTCAATACTAATGTTTAAATACTCCATGGACATTTCAACCAGGCAATAACTTTTTTCAAGAGTTCATTTTGTCTCAGCAATTTTTGGTACTTCTTGTGATTATTTGAATTCTATCTTTGTTTACATTACATTAAAAAACAAAATAATTGAAATAATATAAATAAAAGATATTACTACATAATAGATATTACCAAATGGAAAGTGATCACATTGTATCTGATATAGATAGAAGGTTCACCGTGATGGGCGACTTGTTTATGGTTCATAGTTTTTTAAGAACATACATCTTAGGCTCAGTGGAAAAAATTGTTTTCCTACAAATGGAATATTATTAAATGGCAACAGCACATGCAGGAAAATTACAACCACCATTGTTTAGCTCTGGGTCATTCAGAGGAACTAGTTTGTTAGATTTGTCTTGATACTGTAATTTAATTGTAATTTGACATCCTAGAAAACAACACCTGGAACCTTCCAAAGATGTTTCAACTGTTGTAAAAAAAAAAAAAATTAGTTTGTAAAGAATAAACTAACTGTAAATTTAATAAATCAAAGTTGCAGGTTTTTTCCTTTTTTTTTTTTTTTTTTTTTTTACTTGTTTGTATTCTCATTGTTCAAATGACATATGTTTAGTAATTACAATGGTAAACTACATGCTGAATTATGTAGTTTACATGGATGAATGGTAGATAAACTTACATCCTGAGATGATTTCCCAACATCTATAATCTTTCATGGAGTAACATTCTAGAACTTGAAGCTTGTAAAGTGAACATAAGCAGCCAACAACCAAAGCCACATTTCACACATAAATGAATATAAGGATTTATTCTCATTAAATCAAATTGCTAAAATGGCCTGAACCTTTTATAATGCTACTCTCCTAAGTAAAATTATTTTCATGGAAAGCCATCAAAGATTATCTATGTTTACTAGACACCAGTAAAGCAAACATTATTGAAGTTTATATGACTGGCGGTCTATATATTTATGAAAAATAAACTTAATCACACTGTAGATAACATACAATTTATGTTGAATAATCTCGCTTATGTTAAATTATGCCAAATCAGAATTTTTTAAATACACCTAAAAATAGAATTTACATATTTCATAAAAACTCTGATTATAAAAAAAAAAAAAAACGAATCACCCAAGACTGTAAAAAACTGGTAATTTTTGAGTAGTTTAAAACTTATTTCAATAGTGTCTGGATCAAACAGATGGCTCTTATAACAGGAAAAATAATGATTAAAAACATTTTTCTATAATCTAAACTCAAAAAAAAGGTTGCTACTTTCATCAATTTGTCTTAGTAAAGGTGCAGAGAATTATGTGTATTAAGTTAGGTTGCTAGATATTCTTTAGTTAAATTTTTATCCTAAACAAATAGTACAGAAAATTGTTTTACTTCACTCATATCCATAGCTGTGAGTTTGCGTGTGACAGAGTGGTTAGGGAACTTGAGAGATTGCACTCGGGCCTTGATTTAAGGGTCAATTGGAA
>JAAAKQ030153974.1:0-12890 GCA_010016005.3 Zanna intricata | reverse complement strand
CCATGCCTGACCGGGATTCGAACCCGGGACCTCCGGATGAAAGACCGAGACACTACCACTCGGCCACGGAGGCCGACGTAGTTATATGTTGTGACAACTTATGTACGAGTGATAGAGTAACGCGAGGTATAAGAAAGAGAAACTTATAAAATGAAATGCAATCGCAAACGATCAATTATTTCATCTTCAGATTATTACCGCAATTATCCTAATAAATGAAATCTTTTGCTATTCAAATTCGATTTACACACTGACTATGTCTATTTTACACAATAAAGATAGTACTGATGTCGTAAAATTTGCATCTTAACATGTTTAGTTCAACAAAGTGCCGGATTTGGTACGTTAACGTGCACAACCGACAGACAAATGTTACTCGGCTGACATCAGTACAAAAATTTAACGTCAAAAGTGAATTTGACATCAGTACAATATCTTCTCATGACAAATCGATTGCTATAGAATTTTTTGTATTTTATAATTTAAATAACAAATCATTTATTTGTCTTCGTTATTTGCAGAAACATCAAGAATTATTTATATTATAAATATTCAGCAATGTTGAAAATTAAACATATAATTTGATATATATTTCATTTTTGAATGTACATACTTTATCATTTCATCCAATAAAGCAACATCATTAGATCATTATGAGAAAAGGGTAGCATCTCTGACTTACATGGTTCACGACTTACAAAAATCAATGAAAATTAATTAGCAGTAGCTATAATTAGCGCTACAGGAAGGGAGAATAAATTTAAGGAATGACAGTTACAGTTTAGCATTTAAAATCATGACAAGATTTGAATTACTGAATCGTAAAAATATAATAAAATCGACCGTATTGTTCTTCATAAAACCATCTCTTTTCTGCAAATCTGAGCTGCGTCTCGTCTGGATATACTGTTTTGTCCGTTTAGAAAAAGATGTACAATAAGATCGCTTCAGAAATCGTCACTGTGTTGTGAATAAAAAACAGAAAAAGAATACAGCTTGAAAATGAGCAAGGAATATAATAAAAACATGTGTTTTGTTATATCTCGTGCTCAGATTAAATGGTTAATATCTATGTTTTTTAATAATTTAAACTTAAAATCCCTGGTAAACGCTGTTTACCAGCGAGCATCAATGTGTAATGGTAAATTACTCATTACTCATTGTTATAATGTTAATTACAACATGCTAATTTAGCACACGAGAGGTAGGGTGCTCCTACCTTTCCATGTACTACATGTCAATGTTGTCTAATGAATTCGAAGTAATTCTTACGAAGGTCTGTTAGCGAAGTTTTGTTGTGCATATCCGATAGGTTATTTAATTTATAAAAATAGATACAAGAATAAATTCAAAACAAATACTCATCCGGTAGCTGAACAACAGCACAGATACATTTTTACGCTAAGATTGCTTCCAAAAATTGTAACTGAAGAGCGTTTAGCTGCAGTAATTAGAATCGCATAGATAATAAGTTCACAATATTTATATGCAAATAACATTTCGATTACACATTATGAATTGGCTATAAAATTTTATATAGGCGTTAAAATCAAAACAAAAAATCTTATCGGTCCTAAAATGTTAAGCTACCATTTTAGTATCACAAAATGGTAATAAATACGACTTAATCGATTTCAAATAATACGTAAGATTCTTGAACCCGGAAAAGATTGCATTTTACCGGGATAACTAATGTATTTATTTTTATTTATCCACTTAACTGTCAAAATCAACGGTTATCAACGGTTTAATAAGAGATGAATTACAAAGCATGTTTAAAAAATTCCAACCCGTGTCATATTTAAGGATTTCAACTCGGAACCTTCCAGATGAAAGAGATGAGACTATATACTACGTTACGGAGTTGATATTATTTCTAGAATGTGAATGGGGAATTTATAAGATACGGTAAACGATAAGGTAATTCTCAATGTTATGCACGAAGTAATACATATGTAGGATAAAGTATAACTACTAAAATATACACATTCGAGTAAAGGTGTAATCAAGATAAGGGGAACAGAAGAAAACATCGTAACAAGCACCAGCTGAAGGGCGATATTTTCATGAATTATACAAACTGCATTAATTTTCAGTCACTATTAAAAAAATAAAATAAAAACAATTAATTGTGCCCACCAAAGGACAAACTGCATTATAGAGATAACAAATTCATTAATTTACTTCAGGAATTAAAAGCAATCTTCAACAGAAAAAAAAAAATTATTGTAAACAGTGAAACATAAGCGCTTGTTAAATTATTTAGAAACCTCTAAGCGATGACCTCTAGAGACCTTAGATCCGTCCCGAAGTGAAGCACAAATTTATATATAATTAATGTAAGGGACTTCTCTCTCTGTACACAGTGTATTAATTATGACAATAATTAATGGAAAAAATTATTACCGAGCATAAAACCAACCGTTTTATAATAATAATAAAATTCCAATCGTGGTTAAAGTTCTAAAATTCAATTAAAAGCATCAATTAGATTTTATGGGTAGATAAAACACCATTACGACAAAATTCTAAGTAAATTTAATTTCAGTAATAGTGATTAACACATTTTAATAACAGAATTTAGAACAAATTTTCATTAAATTAAAAAAAAAAAGAAATACGACAAAAAAAAAACAGAAAAAGGTAACAGAGAGAAATGTTCAAACCAATAAACTACTGCAGTTACAAACAACCACGAAACTAACGACCAGATTAAATTAAAATTTTAATAAAATTTGGATACACGTAACAAGTTTTAATTTGAATAAATCACATAAAACTTACCAAATGAATTGTACAAAGAATTCCACAATATATACAATTTATAATACTGCCTAATTCCGTGCAAGTAAGTATTTATACATAAAATCTATTAATACTATATTTTTAATAGACATTTATTTTCATAATAGATTTAAATAAAAGCCGCTAGGTGATGAAATATTATTAAATAAATATAAAACTAATGTAGAACAATATACTAAGATGTATAATTCACGGATAAAATAAAATAAATGTAAATTTTATGAGTTTTATATACAAGATTTAATTAATAATTATAAACACCGTAATTAATGAAATAAATCAAAGAGCTGATTTTCCTAATTATGGTTTAAAGTACTTTACAGTAACTACAGAAGTATACACTTTAAGAATACTCATTATATTAAAAAAAAAAAACTTTAAAAATAAATGTTTTTAAAGAGACTTAGTACAAAAGAAAACGGTTTAACTTGTACTTTTATTAGTATTTATATTTCCACCAATAATCCAACTACAGTAAAATTTGTGATTTTTTTCTTCCTTTGTTTGCCGTTTTATGAGTCTTGGCTTCCTCCACGACGATCCTTCACATTATCTATCACCATTCACCCGCCCACTCCTCAAAAAGAATGATTTACGTAGGAATATTTACCTGAAAGCCACAAAATACTTGGTTTCAATAAATGATATAATACAAAGAAAGAAATAATGTCGCAATTTTAAAACACAATCATGTGTCGGTACAACATTGATAAAAAATTACAAGAAATTCCCTTTCTTTATAAAACATTTCCTCCTGAATTAAGAAGATTTAATTTAATAAAATGTGCACGTCAATCTGCCCGTATACCTGCTTTTATATTTGTACATCGGAGAACCGAATAATTACTAATCAAAGCGAAAAAAGTTTAATTCTAATTAATAATTGTAATTGTTTGTTTAGCAGAAATTACAAATAAATTAGAAGAAATTTTGATGGGATGGATCTGGTGCTTGATAACATTTAGTTTAAAAATAAATAAGAATAAAACAAAGTAATAAGATGTGATAGAAAAAAATAAAGTTAATACACCAATAAATGATATCAAAAAAACACAGTCCTGGAAATATTTGTGTTGAGTGTATCGTTATGTGTAGCGAAATGTGGACAACAAATAAAGCAAAAGAAGATAAAACAGAAGTGTACGAAATGTCGTATTAACAAGATGTTAAAAATTATTTAAGTTGATAAAATATAAAATGAATAGAAAAGGAGAAAAAAAAGAAGTTCGTGGCGGAATCTTATAAAGAAATGAACATGCTGATGGGTCAATTTTATTAAAATATCCAGGTTTAGTTAATTTGGATAGAACGTAAAATCCTTACATAAAAACAAAGACTGGAATTTATAAAACAGATAACTAAAGACATACAATGTAGTAAATTTATGATGAGAGAGAAAAGAAAATATGTCATCAACCTAGTCAATGTCCAACAGACTCCAAAAATGAGACAATGAACTCGGAAGTGAAAAAGTAAAAATATTTTTAACTTGAAAAATGTAGAAAACCCCAAAAAAACAAAAAAAAAATTTGTAACCAAAAATAGTATCAAATACATACCAGAGTTTTTGGTAAGGTTTAACAAACAGGACTCTAATTATAGCATACTATAATCGGGATTAAGCTTAGCATCTTTCATATACATATATATACTAGCATCCTCGTCGTTGCTTCGCGTTTTATGGTTAGTTGCGTTTCCCATCGCGGTCAGGGAATATTACCCAGGTCATATACGGGGATACTTCCCGTCTAAACCTAGTGTTCATTAAACTCATGATTGTAAGAATAATAATAAAAACTAGAACCTGTTTAATTTATAAAAAAAATTCAACGTATTGTAATTTCTTCAGAACAACAGTTTGATCAGTACAGGACCCGAAACTTTGAGTAATCTGAGGATTTAAAATTAGTCGGCCTCCTTCTTATTAGTTATAGCTGATAACTCGTTCTTTGTACGGGTAAAAATGAATTTTTCCCGGTTTTTAGCGTTACCCGAGAAAAGCCAATATTAAGTGAAATGACCGAAGACAAGTGGTGCAGCCAGTCACGTCGGACATACTGTAAAAGAGGCAGTGACTGTGTTAGTTAAGCCACCGTGCCGTACACCGACGCACCCCTTAAAGAATCAAAATTAAAAAAAAAAAATACCGATAATAGTTTTCAGATACTTAGCTTAAAATTATTTGCAAGCTCAAATCTAGAGAACATCTCGTTTAGTATAGTCAGAAATGGGAAAATTTTGCAATTATTGTTGAATTTTTTTTACCTTTCTTCACCACTTTTAAAGTCGAATTTCGAAAAATCTAAAAATAAGTTTTAAGAAATTACATGAAAATTACAACACCAAAGATCAAGTTGATATCTTCATTTTTTACACGGAAATTAAAAAAAATATAAGGTTTTAAAAAAATTCAACATCCATTTTAACCCTTTAAACTCGAATTATAAAAAATTAAGTTAATATTCTTTTTTTTATTTATTACAGAGAAATTAAAAAAAAAAAAAAAAAAAAAAAAATCAATTTTAACCTTTTAAACTCGGAATTTCAAAAAAAAATTCTAGAAATTAGTTTTTAGATATTCATATGAAGATTACACACTCCAAAATCAAGTTGGTATATACATTTTTTTTTTTACTGAGAAATTAAGAAAAATGCTTTCTTAATGTGCACTTACACCGTAAAAAGAACATGTATACAAATTTTCATCTATTTATCTTGAGTGGTTTTTGCTGGGCTTTACGTGTTCTTTTATATATACAGGTATATATAAACTGGAACCTTAACTACTACGGTAAGAAGATCATAACAGAGAAAATAAAATATATAGTCATAGTCTAGAAAACGATATGAAGATATTTAAATTAGAGTTGTTACAATTTTGTAACAAGTTATAAAAAAAAAACAAATTATACGAAACGCATAGACTTTTATCTTTATGACAGAAGTTAATTAACACGCAGCTTAAAATTTGTGACGCACCGTCAAAGAACATAAATCCCATCCACACATAAAACATTAAAAGGGAGCATATAAAAATACGTACTTGTTCATGGAATCGTAATATGGTTCGACAATTCTATAAAAACATTCAGATAAATATATTTAGCTTTCAACACAAATTATTACATACAGCAGAAAAACTACACAAATAAGTTACGCTGTAATAATAAGTACACATATTTCAAAACCGACCAAACCCAAAACTTACATTTAAATAGGGAATTAAATGGATAACGATATCCATATGTTATAAAATAAGTTTTAAAAGTTTATTTATTTTTTTTTAAGATTTAGAGAAAGAAGGAAATGTGGCGTAATGCCAGAGTTGTTTTAACTTCACCATAATCTCCTATTTCACACAACACAAGCAAAATACTGAATGTTGTCGACATTTATGTATTAATATACGATTTTACTGCATCCTGCAACGAAATGAAATGTATCTGTTATCGTAATTGATAGGGGTGTCCAAACCAGACAACACGTACTATTTGCGCGACACACAATATATTTATTTATATAAACATATATCTAGGCCTACATATATATATATATATATATTATAACCGAGTTACAATACTCATCTGTGGCAGTACAATGTAACATACTGCCACTAGTTTTATGTTACAATTTACTATCCGAAACAATATCTTTACTTCCGAACAACACGCTGGGAAACAAGATTACATATATCTGCACAACTTATGAAAATCCACATCAGCTTATGCAGGTTAACAAATCAACAAGTTGTTCTTTTATATAGAATTCAGATTAATTACGAATAAGATTTTTTTTTTCCCCCGTAATACACTTTTAACATTAATTTGAATGTAAAAATTACAGGTTGGCTCTTTATTAACTCAAGGTTTATAAAAAGTAAAAACCTTGCATATAAGCAGATATTTATTACTGTATGGAAAAACTTCTAAAATTGTAAAAATAACTAAAATTCTAAATATTATAAATATATTATATTCTGGTCTATAAAAGAGGACGAATTAATTGAACAAAATATACAAAAAAAAAATTTTTAATAAAAAGGCTTTTTTTTTTCATCGGAAGAAAAATCAGACGCTTCAAAAAGATACTGAAAACGAAGAATGTTCACTAAAATTAAATTAAAATTCGCTTTGTAGAAATTATTATAAAGAAAATCTATAAAGTACAAATTTATGGCTTTTTCATTACATCTTATTATCAAAAAAAGGATGTTATTTTATCATCATTATTCAAATTTCAGTCCTACATTAAATAATATTATTTCTACAGGAGTTATTCTTTTCCAGATAAGTTCAAAATTTAATAAATAGATCCGTAAATTTCATTAGAAAAAAAAAACAAGTTTTACTTTATTCCCTATTAATTTTCCTGTTGACCAAAACAATTTCATTTAATTATTTGAATTTTTATCATTGCTGATTAAGAAAATGGGTACAGTAATTAAACGTAACCAATTTATTATGACCAATTGAAGAACGTCTTTTTTTTTTTTCTAAATTAAATGTTACAGAGAGGAAACTACTCTGACCACTATTACTTAATAACATAGTGAAAATCTAACAAAATTTTGAACTTTACATATATATATATATATATATATATATACACGCCCAAAACTTAAATAAGGACTCAATGATGTGGTTTAATAAAAAAAAAATACACAAGAGTGGTGTTCATAATTTTTAAAACTAACAATTTCTGAATGAAACAGGTGGTATTTGAAGAATATCCGATAACTTTTCCCCTGCTAAGTAGAAAAAGTAGGTTCATAACGCACTGCTTTTAACTACAAGAACGGACATTTTTAAACTGTTACTTAACTTCTTTCTGATGGCTTGAAAGTTTACTGGATGGCGGTCAAGATAAATCGAACCGAACATGGGAGAGAAAAACCGAAAAACGTTAGTATATTGGAACAACATTTAGATTTCGAATGCCACGCACCGAGCTGTGACGCACATTGACTTTCAACGGAGAGAGGGGAAAAGTGAAGAGGTTAAGACGAAGTGTGGCTGTGAAGGAAACGCAGCCGAGATAAAACCAACAACCAGTGCACGTTACGAATATGCCGCTGATGAAGGATGCTAAAATATTCATCGTCGAGAAATATTACTCACAGGGCAGATACATCAAAGGAGTGCAAGACAATTTCCGTACATAGTTCATCAACGATCCACCAGCCAAGTCATCCATATACGAACTCATTTTTCAGCGAACTACGAGGGATATCTCTAAAGAAATGACCACTGGGAAATTTCTCTCCTTAAGGTTGGCGAACCTGCGTTGTTCATGACCACACTAGTAATGTACACACAGCATTGTTGTCGTTAGTTGTCGCAGTGTAGTATCTTAGATAATGTACGAGTTATTACTTTTTAAAATGAATAGTAAAATCTATGTTGATGCCGACTGTGAAATATGTGGTCATACGTTTTTTAAAATCAAAATTCAGCCAGCTGAAATTCATTGTTAATGGTTCAATGTTCATAGTTCATGACCATTTTGGCTTCAGAAAGGTTTGTGTACATTAAATGCCGCACGTCTTAATGGAACGTCCCAAAGATCCGAATGGGATCTGCTTGGAATTTTTGTGCTCTAAACAGAAAAAGATGATGAACTCCTTATTCAATTATTACCGGCGATGAAACATGGATTTCATATAATTCGCCAGAGAGAAAACGGCAGTCAAGTGAATGGCGTCATCCTCAATCACCAACACAACTGTCAAAAGGATCTAGACGCAGATGGAAGATATTCGCCAGCGAACAAGATGCCAGTGCATCCTAAAGGATCTGAACCTCCAGCCACACAAAAATCATGGTTTTACAAGAGTTAAAGCCTATAGATCATAATAAACGTGTATGGTACTGCAGTTGACTCCTGCAAAAAACAAAAGTGGTTTACTCGAACCAAACCTCTACTTCATGACGGACATAATTGTAATACATAAGTGTAATTCCATCTCAGTGGCTACGTTAATTCGCAATATTGGTCTGTCGAAAACCACGACAAAATATTCAGAACTGAATCCATTTTCTTCAGACACACAGTGAACCCAGCGCGTTACACTGCAAACATATTCCAGCCCTTCGTATAGCATCTGACACCAGACGAACGACATTTCGCGAATAACCAGCAATCTCGAAGTAAAAAATTCTACGGTTTAAATCCTAGTAAAGGCACTCATTTTTATAATTATTTGAATACCAGATCGTGAACACCGCAGTATCCTTAGAGACCTGTAGTAATGGAGGAATCCACCTAAGTACATTTTGTCTTTCATTTACTTCTTTAATATCGCCTTACGGCTTATGTGTTCTTCGCTTGCTTAGGTTCAGTTTAACTTGGACCAACCCGTATGTGTGCATATATATATATATATATATGAATGGTTGAATAAGGCGAACTGAAATCACTTTAATCTGAACATTCCTTAGTAGGCATAGTATGGAATACTATCCTTAAAGATGGCTTTCATTTTTGAGAGTGATTCGTTACTCATGTCAGATCGCCCACAACAGATTCGGTTTTGGCATTTACATACATAAGTACCGATAAATGGAAAGTAACACAATCCATCACGGGCAATAAGAAAAAAGTGTTAGACAGTTAATAGATTTTTCCTGTTTTATATTAAAATAAATTAGAGTCGGATTAAAAAGTAATTATAAAAAAGTACTTCATTTTTTCAGTTTCATGAAAAAGAATTTCAGTAATGAAATTAACTAAACATGTTAACAGAGAAATAACACGGGTGTTTTAACCATTATGAAGCAAGTTATTACGCACCAAACTGAAAAATATAACTCTACTAATAATAAAAAAATTATATAGAATCTTTAGGAAATGTGTGAGGACAAATTTCTACATGCAAAACATAATAAATTCATCAAAACAATAAAAAAAAAGTTTTTTTTTCACAGCTTTCTTCACAAAAATTATCTACCACCTTTTTCTACCATAGTCTAACTTACCTGACTAGACACCAACAGCATATTACTTTATCTATTCCTTATACCGTTATATCTTATCATCAACTGATGTATTTAAAACGGCTTAGCTTTCTGATAACACATTTACAGATAATTCATGTACTACTAAGAAATTCTATTAACTACTTATTTGCTGTCTTTTTATATCGCCGATTGCTTGTTGCTATAACCCTTTGCTTGAATACTAAACAAAAAAAATTTTTTAAAAAATGTATGTACAATTATTTTTTAATAATGTTATTATATCTATCAACACGTCATAGAGACTCAGCGCTCAATAACAAATCGATAACTAGAAAAGACATAACTATTAAATAAAACGACGGCGATAACAGTTAAATAAAATACAATTTTTACCTGGTTATTGAAACTTACCTTACCTTATTGACTACGGTATTTTATTTTTTAAAATTTTATTATCGATATTAATTATAGAAGATTTCAGTATAAATTACTCGAATGTATATACTAGTATGTAAGTCGATTACACCACGACCGAATGTTTTAAAAGTGAAAAACGATAACCACAACAACATTGAACTTTATAGAACGAAGTTTCTAAAGAATAATTAACCGGTTCGAAATAAATTAATAATATCTATTCGCAAAAAACATCTGACATGATATGATATTACCCGCATGATATTGTCTTGCGCAAAATATGACACCCTATAGCTATATTCTGAATAGGTCAATTAATTATTTTGTTTTGTACTTAAGGGTAATATTACGCTATTAAAAAAAAAAAAAAAAAAAAAAAAACAGGAAGCAAAATCAGAATAGTTCGCATACTTAAACTAATTTATTTTAAAACAATTGGACGAACTTTGTTCTTTTAATATTTTTTTTTTATTTCCTCCTTTCCTAAATTCTACAACAGATATGTTCTAGATGGGGTCAATTTATACGACTGATAAAAAATTATTACAGCCGGCCTCCGTAGCGCGAATGGTAGCGTCTCGGCCTTTCATTCTGAGGTCCCGGGTTCGAATCCCAGTCAGGGATGGCATTTTCACACAAGCCTTTACCGTCAAAACAATACGAACACGTGTACGCATAGTTTGTCTATTCATTAAACATCGTTAGAAAATTATCAAAATATATATTTCTAAAAATACAGCAAAATTATAAAACCGATTCTGAGGCGATTACTTAATATATTACCACTCGTACTCTTATCAAAACTTAAGAGGGAACATTCATAATACAAAGCACAGCTCGCACATTTCAAACGCCTACGTGCTCAAATGTTATTGTTAACAACATGCAACTAATTACAATTTCAATTTTCTACAACCACCATACGCATTCTTCTCGCATCTTACGTGCTACTCGGTAAAAGCAGCTTATTAAGACTTTCTCAAACGTATAACCTACTTCAAAACAATAGTTCTTTTATACGCAGGTAATTCAATACGATAAACATAACTACTAAAAATAAAATTAAACAGTCTCATAATTAATAAAATGTTTGCCATAGTACTTAAAAAACAATAAACATTGAAGATAAATACCTTGCAAAAAAAAAATAATTTTTAAAATACTCTATAATTAGCTGATGTCTAACTAATAATTTTCCATTAAAGTAAAATAAGCGTAAACAATGATTTGTATAAAAAAGGAATACAACAAGGATTTGTCTGTCCCCACAGCTATTATTATACTTAATGCATAAAATAAACAAAATAAAAATTGAACAAAAAATTGATGCAAAATGGAAGAATAAAGATGTTAAGATCCGCTTATAGTTTTTTTTTTAATTTTTTTTCCATAAAAAATGAAATATTATAAAAAATAAAAAAAAAAAATAGCTAAGAGAAAACAT
This sequence comes from Zanna intricata, assembly GCA_010016005.3. Classification (NCBI taxonomy): domain Eukaryota; kingdom Metazoa; phylum Arthropoda; class Insecta; order Hemiptera; family Fulgoridae; genus Zanna; species Zanna intricata. The sequence continues at coordinate 1,268 of JAAAKQ030153974.1, read as the reverse complement.
CAGTCTGAAAATAAATAGATAAATAACACTTGACAGAAAGAAGGATAATGAGGAATTGCGATAGGGAAACACAATATATCAAAAGTGGGAACATTTTATTATTCAAACCGGTAGTAAAATTTCAAAGGATGGAATAATTAAGAGATAGATATCAAAAAGTGTATTGGCATTGGCATATCTGTACAAGAAATCAATAATAAAAAAATAAAAAATTATTAAAATATTTGTGTTAACAGCAGAATATTGAAAATTAGGTGGATTGATGAAATTCAAAAAGAAAGGGATCTTAAAACGGATGTGATTAAATGTTGAAAAGTAATTTATAATGAAAAATAAATATTAAAAAATTTACCCAAAACATATTTTCTGCTTGACGAATTTTAGTGAAAATTTATATTCTAATATTTTTCAACTCGCTCGTCGAATACGTCTAATAATACGTAAATAAGACGTAATAATACGTCTAATACGTTTAATAATAATAATTATTATTATTATTATTATGAACGGTTGACAGATGTCAATTTTTATGTCAACATTGTAAAAAAAAAAGTATATACAATTTTTGAAAACAACAAAATCGTTATAATAATGTTGCAAATGTAAATCTTGAATTGACAGCTGTCACTAATACTAAAATTTAAAATTCTTCCATCCAATAGGATTTTAAAAAATTTTCTAATTGAGAATTTTTATAGATTGTACTCAGTTCGTGCGTACACTTTTAATTATAATATTTAGAAAACTTTCGTTTTATTAAATTTATATTTAACAAAAATCTCCTTTTTTTTTTAATTAAAAAATACAAATTGATTTTTTTATTATACCTAAAATTAACACTTGTGTAATCCCCCACTCACCCGCCTAAAGATCCAACTGATGTTAAAAAATTTTTCTCCAGGAACCACTGTTAGAAGTTTTATACGTTTTATTATTATTATTTTACTTTTATTAATATACTTTAAAATATGCTTAATCAATATATATATATATATATATATATATATATTTTTTTTTTTTTTTTTTTAAACCTCCGGAACCACAGTAAAATATTTCATCAGAGGATGAAGATGAGTGATGTGTAGCGTGTGTGAAAATGCCATGCCTGATCGCGATTTGAACCCGGGACCTCCGGATGAAAGACCGAGACGCTACCACTCGCGCCACACACAAATATATATATATATATACACACACACACACACACACACGAGGGTCGTCCACAAAGTAACCTCCGTTTTGAAATAAAAATTAAACTAGTTGAGATA
>JAAAKQ030153963.1:0-11087 GCA_010016005.3 Zanna intricata | reverse complement strand
GAGGCCGGCTCGTAAATAAATAACCTAGAATTTCTTTACCTAAATTTAATGTCTTTATCTATATCGATTGTCATTTTCTATATCATACAAAGTTACTTTAGAAAATAAGAAACTGAGCAGTAAATAATTACAGGATTTAAGAAAGTAGAAGGAACAAAGACATTATGGTTCAGTTGGCGGAATTTTCTTCAGAATAATGTCTTTGATGATGAGTTCGAAACCTTATTAACTCGCTTCATAAGTATAAAAATCAAGGTTGTTCTTATAATATTCCTCAATTATATTTCTGTCAACTTATACAATTTTGTCTCATTATATAATACATATACAACTTTTAGAAAAAGCTTGCAGAATATTTGATTCTAAGTAAAACTGTATGAATAAAGTCCATAGAAACTAAATACAAAAATAAGAATTTTGACGTTTACTATAAAATATCAAAATATCATATCTGGCAGATTTTTTTTTGTGGCAGAAAAAAAAATGTTCAATATTACAAAAAATAAGAATTAAATATTTTAGAAAAATAAACAATCGAAATTAAAAAAAAAAAATAATTACATCAACAAAATAATTTATTAAACATCTTAAAAAATTAATTTACGTCAACCATAAAATGGTGTGTTTTCGACCCCAATGTTTTTCAGTCTTTTACCTCAGATTTCTCAAAAACTGCTAAAAATTCGGTTCTTGGACCTATTTTTTTTTATTTTTTTTTTTTCAGTTTTTGAGATCAAATTTACATAAATCACTAAACTTATAATTTGAGTCCTAAGAATTACAATCTAGCTTAATTTTACGAAGGCGCAGAAATCAAGGCGAAATTTTTTACCAGCCGATACTCGCTAACCAAGCGTTTCCGAACATATGATTACAACTTTCTTCTTTATTTTCACCGGCAGAACATCTCTTGAAAGTTTGTTACATTTTTCGCAAATCACTATCTATATATTAGTTTTGACAAGCTGAATAGGAAAATGTAAATAGTAATTTTAAGAAAACACATACATTTTACGACCTGTATGAAACTTGTTTAAAAAAAAAAAACAATTTAATTTCAGTGCTGGAACAAACATTTGGCAGTAACTCTTGTAAGAAAATTATTGATCAGTACTAACTTTCTTAAGAGCAACAATGATAGCATTACGGGTAACAAAGAATATGTTATAATGTGATTTTTACAGTATTATTTTGTCTTTTCAATCAGGTATAGGTAAAAAAGCCTTAAATTTGTATATACTAAATGAAATACATGTTACATAATGTAAATTAACTAGGTACCCGACATCAAATCTGATCCTGAGATTTCATATTAATTCCATCCAATATCAATTCAAAAAATAAAAAATAAAACAATCAGAAGCCGTTCAAATAATGAATAAAAACCTAAAACTTTATGTACTACAGTTCTTGTGTGTTTTATTTTTTTTTATCTTCTTGTAAACTGAAGCAGCCAGTTTATTAATCTTTGCGTGAACATACCATATCGTGCGGGTACAGTAATTTATATTACGTATCCTGTGTAATTTATTTAATAGTGATTTAAGTGCCGGCCTCCGTGTAGCGAGTGGTAGCGTCTCGGCCTTTCATCCGGAGATCCGGGGTTCGAATCCGGGTAGGCATTTTTTCATAAGCTACGGTTCCATATCCCACGCACAAGCTTCAAACTTATATGGCGATATCATCAAGAAAAAAAAATTATGACTTCACGAAAAAAATTCACGATAGAGGAAAAGGCGCACATTATCTGGCGGTTAGAGAATAGTGAAACTAATAAGGACATTATCCTTATTAAATTGACGTAGCCTAATTCTTAGGCTACGTCATTCGACAATATCGGTGATATGGAAGAACCGTGTAAAACTTAAGAAAAAGTTTGAATCAAATCTATGAAATCAAAAAAATTACGGCCTTGTCAACATAATGAGGTAAACAAAGCGCTGTTAAAATGATTTAAATACCAGAGAGCTGAAATGACATCCTTATTAGCGGTCCTATATTGCAAACTAAGCCGAATGATTTTTCTGTAAAATTCGGTAAACCACGTGAAATAACTTCAGCTTGAAAGGTTGAATACAACGGTTCCGTCAGCGTCACGATATTGTGTCGAGGAGTATAAGCGGTGAGGCTGCAGCAGCTCCAACCGGTGTCAGAAAAATAGCTAGAAACCATTTGACGAAATTAAAAGAGGGCTATTCGGACGAAAAAATCTAGTGCTGACGAATCCGATATTTTTTTTTTAAACTGACGCCAAAAGTACCCTTCGGTTTAAAGGCGAAAGTGTTGGAGGAGATAATTATCAAAAGAAAGACTAATAGCTAATTACTACAAATATGACTGGAACTAATATAAAAAAAATTGGGTTATAGGAAGAAGTGCAAAACCTCGATGATTTAAAGATTTGAAATCGCTTCTTGTTATGTACAAAAACAAGAAAGCTTGGATGATAAGTGGTATCTTTACGGCTTGGTTACGAAAATGAGACCGTGAATTTTTTGTTTGAAAATGACAAAATACTGCTGCTCATTACAACTGTCCGGCTAATCCACACGTTGAAAATCTTTCGCGTATAAAGTTAGTTTTCTTACCACCGAAAACAACAGCAGTCTTACAGCCCTTACATCAAGTCGGTAAAAGTCAACAACAAAAAACACCTAATTTTACAAATGATACAGGATTTAGATCAATAAAAGGAAACACAGATAACTATTTGGATGCTATAATTATGTTACAAAGACCATGGAATGAGGTTTCTCCTCTGACTGTAAAAAATTGCTTTCGACAGGCAGGATTTTTACCACAGGCTGGCGAAGTAACTGATTCACATGCGAAGAAGAATCATTCGAAGAATGGGGCAATAGTCGGCAAAACCAATCGTTGTCAAATGCACTGTTTTAAAATTATCAAGAGGTTGACAAAGATTTAGAAACGCATGTAAGTGTAACAGATGATAATGATGTAGTAGCTTCAGTACTAGCAGAAATAGATGTAGGGGACGTAGGTAATGAAAACGAAGGTAATGAAAGATATCAACCTGCCAAATCTTCCACAAGTTAAACGGCAATGAAAACCGTTTGTCAGTTTTTCAGTTAAACAGAAATTGCTAATGAAGAAACAAAGAGTGTTTGTTTTAATTTAGAACAGAACCTTCAAAAACTGTATTACAGCACGAAATTTTCGAAAAAAGCAACAATAACCGACTTTTTGCAGAAAAAGTAATTTTTATAATATGATTTTACAAGCATATTTTTGTTTTATTATTTTATTACGGAAATAAATTATTGTTTTTAATTTTTATTATTTTACTGTATTATAATACCCATGTAGATGGCATATTAAAGTAGTACTACTAAGCTACCTAAACATCGGTTATAATGACGTAAAATCTTCGGTTCCTATAAACAATAGGTCACTATAAACAATATTTACTGTATTTCAATAAACAGCTATCATACTACTTAATTTCCCAGGCCAAAAAATAGTTTAAAAAATGTAAAATTATTACGTAATAATTAAAACAACTTTTTATTCAATCCAGGCAACAGTAATTGTTAAAATAGATAGAAATTTTTTCAAAAGAAATTATAAGCTTAGCACAATGAGAAACAGAATGAAAAACAATTCTCATGGAACTGAATGAACAACGGTTGACATTGAATAAGCAAAGAATCAGCATAAAATAGTCTAGCAGGAGCAATATTTTTTAACGTGACAATTTTATATATTCTGCTGTATATTCTATATACATGCTATTTAAATGCTATATTTCTGTATACAACAGAAAAAAATTAACTGATATTTCGAAAACCCTTAATACATACGAAAAATAAGACTACAATAAAATCCCGTGAAATTATACACGCGTTAAATCAAAATATTTCTTTAGAAAAAAACTAATTTACAGTAAAAAATATTATTGTGTAAAGTGTTATAATTTTAACGGTTTTAAGCGAATTAACGCAAGTAACATGGGATATCTATTACAAAGAAAAGAAAGAATTCCAGCCAACTGTAAAAAATGAGGTATAAAGTAGTTTACGGTTACTTTCTATAAAGAGTCAAATTACTATTTTACATAAGGGTACCACACCCAAAAAAATTCAAGTGATATTTGACCCTACAAGTGACATCATTACTCCGTTCAAAACCAAAACTTAATATATATTGAATATCCTTACTCTCAGAGAAAATAATTCTGACAAATACTGTAAAGGAAATCGATAATAATGAATCTATCTTTGATGCAAAATAATATACTATAAATACAGGATATTATTATTAGGAGAGAACTGTATTACTATTATTATTATTTCATAACAATTGCCGGCCTCCGTGGCGGAGTGGTAGCGTCGTCTCTGCCTTTCATCCGGAGATCCCGGGTTCGAATCCCGGTCAGGCATGGCATTTTAAACACGCGCTACAATTCATTCATCTCATCCTCTGAAGATAAAAAAAACTAAAAAGAAGTGATATATTTGTGTGATCTAAATTGACCTTTGCATAAAAAAAACAAATGAAAATTATTGAAGGTTTGAATTTATTATTAAAAATGACAGAGATCTATTTTCAAAATCAAAAGACTTTTGAGAAGTAAAAATCTAATTTTCAGACAAAACTTTTGGGAATTCATTTGTGATTGGATTAAAAATTAATTAAGAATAATTTCTTATTTCCGATCTCGGAATTCAAAAATTCCTAAAATTACTTTTAAAATTGTTCTATTAATAAAACGTGAATTGGCTCTTTTTACGGAATTATAATATTAAATAATTTTAATTGCCATCAGTTATCGACTAAAACAACAGAAAATAAAATTAGATGGGTGAATTGTACTTGGTCTTGAATATGAATATTAAATTAATTATTTATTTATATATAAGTAATTTTTGATTTCCGATATAAATCATCAGAGTAATTTTCGAAAAATAAAACTCTCTTCAAGCGTACTATGTTAAAATCAGTTAGTGTAAATCCAAGTAATCGAATCATTTAAGGTAATTCGTATTTAATCGTATTTAAGGATCTATTTAATCAGCACTATTACCAAACTGATTTTAATTAATGAAATACGAAGAAAATCTGAATCAAAGGGTATTTAGAAAATAACTCTTTTCTTATTAAAAAAAAAATAAATAAATAAAAATAATAAGTTTGAATATTATGAAGGAATATTTTTAAGAATGTACTATCTTTTTTATATATCAATTTACATTCGAAAAAACCTTAACATGATTCACCTATTTCTCTAAAACAAAATAAACCAACAAAAAATTAAGGTTAATTCTAAACATCAGTAATTCATTCTCTTATCTGTTATTACTTATAAATGTATTTAAATAAATTCCTTCTTTTTTTTTATAAGTAAAATATATTTTTGTGGTTTCATGCATTCAAATATAACATAAAGTAACTAGAATGGAAAAATGTTGTCTCTTTTTTTTATAGATATTTGTAATACAATAACAAAACACTTTGCAATGTAATAAATAAATAAAATACAAATGAAATTTATTTAATCTAGTATACAACCTTTTTAAACAATAATACCAATGCAATCAACACGGAAAAAATAAACTTAATTGTTAAGAAATTGGCTGAAAGTTTACGCATATAGTAAAAAATGACAACGTTGTATTAAAATTACTTCCTGATAAAACAAACAATTAAAACAAAGCAATTATTATTTTTTTTTATTTTAATACATTCAGTTTATTCCGAATGCAGGGTGGATAAAAATAAAACTGATATAAACTGTACGCTGCCCAAATACAAGTTTCTGGTAATTCCAGTAATGAAGAGCGAACACTGGCGAAGGTACAAGAATGTGATTTAATACTTTTTATTACGAAAATAAATAATTTTATGAAAAAGTGCTGTACAAACAACGGCTCTTAGTTAAGTTCATTGCTAATTTATTTACTTAGTCTGGTTAGTAACAGTTAACTGTACAAAGACAGCTTAAGTAAAATATTACTATTACATACGCACTCTGCACATCCAAAGAAAGTGCTACTTATTGCATACTTTCGAACTCCTTAGAGTATGGAGTAGACCGGTACTTGACCACCATTATACCAAAGAAAAAAATATTTTTCTAATAGGATTTCAAATAAAAAGGTCGGATTAAAAAAAAATTCAATTTTTATTTAGCTGTAAAAGTGATTCAAACTTATCCATAAATATGATTGGATGGCAACATAATCTTAAGGCATATAAACGTAGATTCTGAATTGAACTTCAGCGACACCTATTTCGTTTAGCTTGTAAACAAATTACTCAATATCCTATTAGGCAGTTAGGTGGTATGTATAATTATTGAAATATTGTAGACAACGTATAAATAAAGTAAAATAATGTGGTAAACACCGAGTTCAAATCCAATTTACCAATATATTTTGACTCGTAATGTTTAATTAACATCAATGTCTGGGTCACATTAAATCTAAATTCATTACTATGAAATAATGAAATATTAAAAAGAAAGTAAAAAGAAAATAAGATTTAACAAAATTAAATATTATTTTAAGTTACCACAAAAATTTTGTTCAAAAAGCATTAAGAATTATGAGGAAAGGATAATTATTGCCAAAATTTTTAATAATTTTTTTTTTTAATTAAAATAAGAAATTTATGTAATTCTAGAATATCAGGATACGTAAGAAAACTGAGTAGATGTCGTTGAATTTTTACATAAATTAAAATCAACTAACGAAAGCCGTCAGTCGACAGATACTGAATAAATAAATAGGTAAATAATTTAAATAATAATAAGAGTAATAATAAAATTAGCATATTTACTTACGGTTAACTGGAAAAATATTCTATTTGAAAAGCTCTTACCTGCAACAATACAGTAAAAGTAAATAATTATACTGTGTATGATTAGAATGATAATAGTAATATAAATATTTAAAATGCAGAACGCTGATATTACGACACAGAACAAGAAAAACGAAATAGAAAACAGAATAACAGCAATCGTTAATAACTTCAAAATAAACAAAATTTTTTCAAAATTATCTAAAGCAATGTTTTTAAAATTGTATGATGAAGCGAGTGTGTAGTAGGAATAATTTAGGTTGGCTGGTACTGACGGATGAAATCCAAACATAAAAAAATTAAACTCCGCAATATTGGAAGAGTTTCACAAGCTGATGTACGAGCTTATAACTAAGATGTACGAGCTCGTATAACTATAGTCTCAGATTAATATAAAACAATATCCAGTGTAGCGTCTTGGCCTTTCATCCGGAGGTCCGGGATTCGAATCCTGATCAGGCACAGCATTTTTCATACGCTACAAAATTCCATTTCCATATACCACGTACAAGCTTCAAGCTTATGTGATGATATCATCAAGCACAAACAAAACAGAAAAAAAAAACTAATGAATGAGATATAATACAGACTCATTTCAATTAATCTAATGCACATTTTAATAATACATGGTGCCGGTCTCAGTGGCGCGATTGGTAGCGTCTCGGCCTTTCATCCGGAGGTCGCTGGTTCAAATACCGGTCTGGCATGACATTTTCGCACGCAAAAAAATTGTCATTTCACCTTGAGAATCAATACCTAATGGTGGTCCTGGAGGCTAAAAAAAAAGAAAAACTGTTTATGAATAACAATGTACTCAAGATACAAACGAAACGTTTTTGACAGGAATGTGGATGATGTATCGATAAATCGATGTCTTCCTGCATTATTCGAAATAACGTACTGGTAAATAAACCTGCTTTATTTTTCTTGGAAGTCAACATAATTAAAATCATTTCTAATCAGAAAGATTATTTTTCTTGAAGGTACATTTAACTGAAATCATTTCTATTTAGAAGAACTTAAAAAAAATGCTTTTATGCAACAGTATATTTATTTCTATAAAGAGGAGGCAGTTTAAACAATTTATTATTATTTTCCCCAACAATTATGCCATAGAATCTTATTATTGGTCATATTTTTCAAGTACAATTTGTATAATTTACATTCAACAGTGGAACAAATCCATAAAGCTACTACTAGTGTTATCGTCAGATATCTAGAAGAGGAATTGTATTGTTCACGGCCTTTTTGGATGTAGAACAAGCATTTGACAAAGTCTGGTTGCCAGGTCTTCTTTTCAAATTAAAATCGTGCCTGACACAACTTATTACTTGATTCTATTTGGATGATCGCTTCTCACGAGATAAATACAATCAAAAGATGTAGATGTAAGTTTATCGACAGTAACTCAGGAGTTCCTCAGTGCTCAGTTCTGAGACCGGTTCTATTGCTGGTCTACACTAGTCACCTACCTAATCCAGACAGTATTACAGCTGCGTCATATGCAGATGACAAGGCAATCTTGGTGGTTGACGATAGCCCGAATATAACCTTGGAGAAATTACAATCTGCTTTGTGGTTACCATCCGTGTTTGGCTACGTAAATGGAGAATAAAGGTAAATCCGACTAAGTCCGACAACGTAACGTTCACGATGAGAAGAAATTATTGCCCTGAGATTCAATGAAGCTTTGTCAGAATACCTTATGCCAGTAAGATAAGATATCAGGGCATTTTCCTGGATCGTCGTTTAACTTTGAGAGATCATGTAAGGGAGAAAGGAAGTTCCTCGACATTAAGTTTAAAAAGATGTACTGGATATTGGGTAAGGGATTTCAACTTTCTTTATCCAACAACATTCTGCTTTACAAGGCTTTCTTGAAGCCGGTACGGGCTTACAATATTTAACAATGGGGCACAACCAGTAACAGCAAACTGGAGATCGTGCAACAGTCCCAGAATAAAATAATACAGAACATATCCCAATCGCCATGATTCGCGAGGAATACTAAGATCCACGATTGCATTGCCTTTCCATACGTTCGAGAAGATGAACACCCAGTTTCGAAAAATGTCCAGGTTAGAGAAGCATGTTAATAATGTAGCTTTGAATTTACTTGACAACATTGAGGACGTTAGTAAAGATTCTCCATATGCTTGATACGGTTGAAGGACCGTTACGATGATCCGGTTTGTTGCAGAAAACACTTTTTATAATTATAATTGTTTTATTTTCCGTTATTCAAATTTATGGATGCTTACATTTTTTATTTATCTATGGTTATTTTAAAGTAAATTTTTCAATTATTGCTAATTATATTTAAAATTAATATTTTATTTATTTCTGTTCTATTTACGTAACGGACTTGACTAATGGTATAAAGATATTTATTTATAGTATATTTATCTTGTATTTATTCATATTATTTTTGTACTCGTTGAGGATTATCATAGGATGATATAATTTAAAATGATAATCTTTTATAAAACTTACAACTAAAATATATAAGCTGATTGTAAATAAAGGAATTCAGAAAAAAATAAAAAATATAAAAATTGTCTCATTTTACATCACCTAAAACTATCTGGTTGCGGTATCGAACATAAAATAAGTAATGGATTTTTCTAGTGGTTTTGCTCTAGTTTTCAGGATCTTTAGTTTATTCATACTTTTTTTTTTTTTATTTTAGATTATAAAATAATCAAAATATTTGAATTAAGATCGGTTCATTTTTCTCATATTTCGTTGCGTATCAAAGCGAAAGAACTGATATATAGAAATCTTTAAAATCCTTTCCAATTATATCAATAAACAAAACTAAAAACAAACACTACTGAGCTTTCAACAAGTAAAAGGTAGCAATCATTAAGTTAAATTAAAAGATAAAAAGGATAAAACACAAACTTTCTACTTAATAATATAAAGAGTAATAATAAATATACAAAACAATTAAAAAATATTAAACTTTCAGACAAACCATAGTAAAATACTGCATTAATTTCACATTAGTTAATATTTCAACAAACTGTGACAAGTGATTGTACATCGAATTATTCTGTGACATTATGTATACCTATTAAATATATAATGGTCATAATAAATTACTTTACTGACGGCACATTAAGTAAACTTATTTCGTTTCATTTTACTTTCTAATACAAATAAATTAAAAAGAAAGAACTAAATCTACATACATATTAAATAACTTATCAATTATAATATAAAATGTTAAATTAAAAAACAGAAAATTATAAAGAAATAACATTTTTTTTATCTAAACAAATAAATTACTCAGATCTTGTTTGTAAAAATAAATACTATTATAATAATAAATAAACTAATAAAATCAAAGTAATTAAAATAAAATTACCGGCAAAAATTTATAAAAAAATTTCAAATCACGAAAATTCGCATACTTTCTCAAAACTAACTCTTAAAACGGCAAAATAATTGCGACATTGTTTCTCTAAATTACCAATAAACAATGTCGGTATTTAATTTCTTATTATAGTAAAATTTAAAGAAAAAATATGTACCTTTATGAAAAGACAAATGTAGGGAATTGGGTAACCTATACACGACTTCAACTTAAGAATTATTTTAAAATATTTAATACATTCAAGCATGTAACTTTCTCCCAACTGATATTAGAGGGAAAAAAACATTTTAATAACCAGATATTATTAATTTTTGCCAAGTAAATATCAACAAAAAAAACGGAATATTAATTATTAACGATGGGTAATTTAAATAAAAATGAATCGTACTACTATTTATTAGTTATGTACCGTGATGTTTCTTTCTGTTGAGAAAAAACCACATTTAGTAGATTGACGATGCAACTGTGGTCATTATATGAAACTAAAACCTGTTTGAAAAAAAATTTTTTATTATTTAAAAAATTTGCATCGAAATTAGTCAATCGGCTAATGATGGAAAGATATAGGTTGTGTCTTTAAAAATTTATTGATACAGCAAATAAGTCCATTTAAAACACACGCGTAAAATCATAGACAATTAATTTTTCGATGAATTGTTTTATTTATTTTTTAATAGTTTGTTTCTTTGAAAAACGTATCGTAGTTCCTTTTTTCTCTATTAAAATTACAAATTATTTTTTCAATCAATTTGTATCAAAGTAATAAATACATATCTTTAACACTGCCATTAAATTAAGGTACAGAAGATTTAAAACTTAAAATACATATACGTAGCTTGGCGCTTCCATCGTCTAAATTTTGAATTACTATTAAGTAGTTTCCCCTATT
>JAAAKQ030153941.1:0-12890 GCA_010016005.3 Zanna intricata | reverse complement strand
AACCTTAGAACTCTCGACTTCGAAATCAGCTGATTTGCGATGTCGCGTTAACCACTAGACCAACCCGGTGGGTTATCATAACATTTATCTGGCTTGATGTAACCACACGAAATTTTTTTTCATTTATTTTTCACTGATCACAATATTGAAACAATTCAAACTACAGGTCGCAAACTATAAAAATACGGCAATATCTTACTGAAAATGCTCCTAACGGAGTTGGTTTTTTTATGAATTCTATTTATATTAAAGTCATGAATATATGTGTTGTTTAACGAAAATCTTTTATTAATCCCTTTCGAAATACTTTACATTTTAAATGGTTGTATTAAATAATATTAATAAAAACACATTTCAACAGCAAATTCCATCGTCAGTGTATTATTAATTATAAATAATGTTAAATTAATTTTTAATATTCAAACTAAGAAGTTTATAACCTCTTAATCAAATATCGTGTTTAGAAAAAATATTTTAAAAAAGGTATAAATGAGGTGTCATTTATATTTTTATAATTTTCTTTTATTTATTTGAAATGTTTTAATTAAAAATAATTAACGTTAACTAGGAGTATGAAATAATTTAGACTATTATTATGTCGTAACGTGATGTTACGAAAGAAATGAATTTCATATGCATCGGTTCGCAAAGAACATTGTGTGAATTTATTTTGAGATGTTTAGCAGTTCCTCCTCTGCTTACCGGACATCGGTATGGCTTTCTTCTGGAATGATAACGCTCCCTGTGTTCACCATAACATCATTAATCAACATGCTAGGTCGACCCATTCTGATCAGTCTATTCCAATCTCTCTCATCCGTTCAAAATACTGACTGTGGGTTGGCTACATGCCACCGAAACACGTCGCACGTGATACACATTCTTTATTCAGTGCTTCTTTCAACATTTCGTACTTTTCGGAAGATAAAGTTTATTTAATGAACACAAGAAAATCGCTTAAAATCGATTGTTTTTTTTTCTATGATAGGCGATTATCCAACTCACTTTATGCGAACTATCATTTGCAGTCGATGACTGCAAGAATAAATTTAAAATTGGCACAGGAAGCAGGTACACATGCATGCAGGACTGCCAGTTTGCGTGCTATAAATATCCCTAAGAAAATCAGTCTGATTACTTTCTGAATCGTCCTTTTATTTAATTAACTGTTATTTATAGATTAAATAAAAATAAATATTTATTATTAATTTTTACTTCCTTACACGAAGTAAAGGAAATATTGTAATCGCGAAAAATTTCAGTTTTCAAATTTCAACGGAAATATCCATTTTGATCATCCCTGTATCCATTTTGAGTAGTTTCGGCGGGACGTCTGTATGAATGTAAATATTTCGCATAACTCAAAAACGATTAGCCGTGGAATATTGAAATTTTTTATTTAGGAGTGTTGTAACATCTAATTGTGCACCTCTCTTTTGATTGCAGTTTTGCAGGATCAAAATTTCCAAAATTTCCCAAAATCCAAATTTTTGGGATTTGACTTTTTGTTAACTGCAATAATAAGCTCTCATTGAGAGATTTTCAACGGTATATCATGAAGAGTTCTTATTCTTATTAGTTCCAGAGTTATAACCAAATAAAATTTTAATTGATGAATTATTTGGATTTTACAAGTGGAAGGCACATCGGTTCTAATTCGACTTCATATCCTTATTTTTTTTTAACTTTTTTTTTATTTAAATATTTTAATTTATTAATAATAAATTAAAAACTATTACAAAAATTCTACAATAAATAAATTCAATAACAATAATAAAAGATAAAACATATGAAAAAATCAGTAGTTATTAGTGAAATAAAATTTTAAGTACTTTTCATTTTTTTAAATGTGTATATATTGTAATTTAACTGGCGAACCAGGAAGTCATGTGGTGTCACATTAGATTTTTATTTTAAGTTTCATTATAATTGTTTTTATATAATTAACTGATAAAATTATGTGACTTATAGTGGTATATTTATAATCTATATGTAATTATAATTTATTGAAAATCTAATTAGACTAACCAAAACTGATTAACTCGTAAAATAAAATTTAAAAAAAAAAATCGAAAGCACATAGCACGCAAGCGTTCGCGCGGAGACACCCACACAAATTCATTATAAACTTAGTATTATTCAATAAACCAATTATATTTTTAAATAAGTGTTCATCCTGAATAAAACGTTTTATTCATTTATTGGGATTTAACAATGCGTAATCAGAACAAAGCAAAACAAAAATTCTATACTTAATTGAAGATGTATTTTATTTCATTTCGTTCAAAAATAAGGGAAAGTTCAATTATTGTCATTATTAATTTTTTTTTAATTTATTTTTTTTTAATTAAAAGGAAAAATTAATCCTGATAAAATTTTCAACAATATTTCAGAAATGTGGTTCCACCCTCTAATTTAATTTCCTCTCTTTCTCATTCTCTCTCACTCTCTCTTTTACTTACTTTCTCTCTATCTCTCTCTCTCACACACACACACACACACACACACACACACTCTTTCTCTCTTTCTCCCCCTCTCTCTCTCATGCGTACATATACACACATTTTTGTCTTCATGTCAATTAAAAATGTAAAAAAAAAATTAGAACTCTTCAGTTTTCTCTTACTTTTATTCCATTACATAACGTATAATTTCTTTTGTAGCTCCTAAACATAAATATACAAATAAAACACAAAAATTGATAGACCAATAGACCCAAATATACTCTCTCTTTTTTTCTGTTTATCCTCCGGAACCACCGTAAGGTATTACTTCAGTGGATGAATGAGGATGATGTGTATGAATGTGAATGAAGTGTAGTGTTGTACAATCTCAGGTCGACCACTTCTGAGAAGTGTGGTTAATATACTCTAAATATACTAATATACTCCAAATATACTCTTACTGTAAATATTGTTAAAATTAATAATCGTTTAAAGAAAAAAGAAAGTTTGCGAAAGGCAAAAAATCAGACGTTTACTATTTTATTTATATTAAATTTTATATTTATCTGTATTTATTTTAAATAAATATCTATTTTGTTTTTAACTTCGATCATAAAATCCTCTTAAAATATATTAGTCTTATATAAAATAATATTCTAATTTTTTTTAAAAAAACGATTTTAATATAAATTTTATCGTTAAAGGTAATTATAACATTTATAATAATAACCCACTGATTTTTTTGTTATAATTTTAATTATTAATTAATTAATAAGCTGTCAGAAAACGATAAAATTTGCTTGTGAATTAAAGAGTTATAAAATATTGCATAAAGAATAATTTCAATCAAAAAATTAATAAATGTAAATTTTTGTTGACGGCAATTGAAGTAGTTCTTTACTGTTCTTGAATTATATTTGTAAAAAAATTTAAAATAAACATTTTGTGATACTTAGCGTAGGTAATTTCTTTATAAATGTTATGATTGAAATTTAATTTGTTAAGAATATTGGATTTATATTTTGGGAACAATAGTTCCAATACAGCAGTTCCATTACAGATAACCATTTTTAAAATATCGCTTTTGAAATTTTCATGTTAACCAATTTGTTCATTTTTTTTTTTTTTTTTTTTTTTTTTTTTTTTTTTTTTTTTTTTTAGTAGTTTTGGTCGGTGATGAAGAATGCCATTTACGCATGCCACCACGGGTGTGTCGAGGCTCGGACCCAGGAGGCTATTCGTTAAGGGCTAGCTAACAAGCTATTAGGTTCTACCAAGATGTTGTTAGGCATATATAACCTGCCCCATACCGACTAAACATCCCTCACCGTTCTCCTCCTCCCTGAGACCGGACCCGCAATTAACCATTACTCAATCTCGTGGAGGTGCCTTTAGGTTCTGAGGTTCCAGAGTCTCCGTACATCATCATTGCCACCCACCCGAGCAAGTACGGACAGATGACAACTCAGCAGAGGGCTATCCATCACCCTTTCCACCCCCCCGGTCAGTTTATTCACCACACTATTGTCTTCGTCCTTGGTATCACTCACTCATTCGTCCATCACATTCATTCATCTTAATCCACACCACACTTTTAGACACAACGTTGTTGTGTATGTATGTATATACTCATCTGCATGTCTGTTAATATATATATATATTTGTGTATGTGTGCATGTGCGAGTGAGTGTGTGTGTGTGTGTGTGTGTGTGTGTGTGTGGTTGTTCGTGTATGTATTATTTTGCAAACAAATTTGTGCATTACCGAAACATATGTGTATTTACATCACACATAACATTTTAATTAAGTTTTGTTCCATATATGAATTTATTTTTATACTTTCGACGCTTAGTTTTATTTCGTTTCTGATTTAAGGTAAAATTAGGAAGTGTTTTTAATAACCTTGGTTTGTGATAGGCGCTATATTAAAAAAGAATTTTGAATCGGGCTAGCCTTAAATATCTTTTGACAGATTTTTAATTTTTATTTTTAAAAAAATAAATTATTATAAGTAATTATTTTGTTAACGACTCCCAAAATTTTAATCGACAGTTTCCAACAATAAAAAAAGGAAGTAAACATAATAATTTATTTTCATGAAATTTCCATATTTGGTAAGTACCAAATATAGTCACCATCATAAGTTGAAAAAAAGTCAGTAAATGTTTTTCATCTTTGCTAAATGTGTGGGTAAACATGTTTTCAAATAATTTTCAATAACTCCTTCTCTGTTGTGAATTACTTTGTAGCAATTTTTATAAATTCGGTTATTTATATATTTTATGAGTTTATATATCAGACAATTTTATTTTATAATTTATTTTGTATTCTGTGAGTTGCTCTAATCAAGATCTACTATAGTTTTCCTTGAGTTTTCCAGATAAATGCTGGGGCAATTCCTATTTTTTTTTATCCTTGAAGTAGCATATTTACTAATGCTTGACGTTTTATATAATGTATTTATTATTATAAATTATAAATTATTATTATAAATTTGTAGACACCGCCATTTTGAAATTGTTAAAAATAAAAGGATTAATTTTCCATGAAGTTGTTCTTTTTTAAATTTTTTTTTAAATTAACAATTATTCTGCTTCTATTCCGACTGAAAGAACTGAGAAACAGTTTTTCTTTTTAACAAACACCTTTCCTTGTTTCAACTAGGTTAGAAAATATTTAATTTCATTAAATTTTCTTTACATAATTTTTTGTGAAAATATTTTTCACAAAAATCTTCCTCTAATAACAAATATTAAGATGGATGGGAACTGAATATTGGTCTGAAATTGGATAGAATGTTCTAATTGTATTGAATGTAGCTAATTGTATTTAATGTGGCACGCGGGACATTCCCTTCCACATATTCTCCGTATATTGTCCTACCTGGAACATTTTACGAATGTTTCAGGTGGGATAATATTAAGGAAAGGGCGCATTTAGGTTGTTTGTTACCAGACAACACCGTACCACATACGTTGACGTACTAGAAGCCAATACTTGAGAGGGTGTGGAGTACCTGTATGGATATTACCCATTTGAGTGAGTACCGGGAACTATCAAGACCGAGTCCAGGGAACGGTATAGCCGGATCCGGTTTACCTCACCCTGGAACTTAGAGGCAGGCACAAAGAAGATCCAGACCCGGCGGCCCGACCTGCCATGCCGAATCTACAGCCGGTGCGTGGAGAGGCTCGTTATAAGCAAAGGACACCCCCTGGGTTGCGCAATACTTTACTGTATTGTGCAGCCTGCCCCCTGTAGGGGGCACGGATAAAAAAAAGAAAAAGTTACAGTTTAAAAGAATATTTCTTTTTCATTTCTAAGGAGGTAAAAACTGTGGTATTTCAAAATTAGTTGTTTTCATTTAGATATAACATTGAAATTTATCTGAAATATTTATTCCATGTCACTTTCAAAATGTTCAACAGGATATAGTTTCTACTCTTCTAAGCTCTTCTTTTAATTTTCTAAATCTGTAGTAATAGATAATAAAAATTCAGTTAATAAAACTACAATATTCTACGAAAACATATCAGATTATTCCTTTACCAGTAGAAATATGGAGCAAGTTTTCCATGTTCCAGAGTTTTTTCTTTGCGATGAATTTGCGATAGAAATTAGTAACCAATTTTGAAATAAGTTTTAACAGAACATGAAAAAAAAATTGATTTTTCTCTTTTATTCATTACTTTTAAAATAGTGAATTGAGGTAAGCATGAAATTTCTAATCCCCTTTAACATTTTTAACACGTTAAATAGAAACGGATGCTGAGCACAAAATTCTGCGTAAATATTATTTCCAAGTTTTCTTTTAAATAATTTATAAGAGTGTAAAATTGGATAAAGACGCTTTCATTTTTCAATTTTCGTTATAAAAAAAAAAACATTAATCCAAAAAAAAAGATAAACATAAAAAAAGCGTTCTTTTCAAACATGTTGAAACGATTAAACATGCCTGAAGGCAGATGATTGTAACTCTTAATAAAAAACCATTTAAGTAAGGAAACATTCCTGTTTCTATCATGTTGTTTGAAAATAATTATAAATTAATCTTATATAAACATTGATGTATAGTTTGGAACATAGTTTGCGTAGTTTTTGGAACACACGTTATTTTTTTATGATATAATGAGCATATGAAAACGTGGGAACATAAGAATTCAGTATTTTTCCTTGCAAAGAACGGGTTTTCAGTTTCATCATAATAATCAGAAATAATTAAAATTAAATAATTAAATCGGAATAATTAATTAGAATAATTAATAAATATAAAATTTATTGAGATATAAACCGGAATTTCAGTCACTGATATAAAATTAATCAATCTACTCTTATTAAAATTTATTGGTAGATAATAGAATTAATGGATTTTTACATAATTTAAAATATATATAAATACTTTTTTTTTTAAATAAATTTGAATAATTTTAATTAAATTTATTATTTCCCAAATCGAATTAACATGTTGAAATTTTACTTGTTAATTAATTATATTTTCTCCTTTCTGTATTTTAACAAGATTAAGGGATTTGAATTCTACTCCATTGATTTCTTATTTTTTCATATTTGTCTTTACTTAAAAATATGTGTTTATTTTCCCCTAATATCCCTACAAAAATCTAATGTAATCACATTTCTATTTATTGTAGTCAGGCATGGCATTTTTCATACACGCTACAATTCATTCATCTCATTCTCTGAAGATATACCTTAACGGTGGTTCCGGAGGTTAAGCAAAATGAAAATAAAATAAAATAAAAATGGTCGCCAGTCTCACTCTTAGTCCTGCAATTTTATGACCTCCAATAACAGCCAGTACCACGACTATAATTTAAGAACAATAAGCAAGCCATGCTGTACAAAAAGTTCCAAATCTTTTCACGGATTATTTCACATTAGCAACCTAAGGAACAGAAATTTTGATGATATTCAACACTAGAAACGATATTATTTATACATTTATCACTGTATTTAATTACTTAATTGTCATCATTACTCTCAGGCAAAGGTAATTTAAGTAGACCGCTTTTTATCACTAGTGAATTAGTTTAAAAACAACTTTTTAATTAGCTACATGTTGTTTGTATAAATTATTTTTGTTTGTTTTTATCAGTAATATTTTTTTTAGAATTTTATGTGCTTTATATTACAACTTTTTTCAGTAGCATATCATCATAATCACCATCATAATTATTACTCCAACCAAGTATTAGATTGGATGACCTATTTTAACGAAACGCTGTCGATGTCTACCTATATTTATTTTGCATTTTAAATTGTATGTTGTAGTCCATTTTATGAAATTTAATCCTACATAAACCATTATCCTTTATATATATACATATATATATATATTTTTGTGTGCTTTAGATAATATTTTCAACCTAAAATCATCATTACTGTCAGGAAAATTTGATTTAATTAGTACGCTTTTTATCAGAAATTCTTAACGTATATCATAATCCATTAAGATACTCAGAAACACCGAATAAACTTACCAGTTAATGTGATCGATCTGTTTTTTATAAATTAGCATAGCAAATAATTTATTTTTAAAGCTTCTAAATAAATAAAATATTTATTTTTATTTTATTTACTGTATATTACGATTTGCAAAACTGAAACATTTTTATTGTGATTTATATTACAATCTGCATTTATAAAACCCTGATGTGAACAACACATGTCTTCCTTGTACGCTTATTAAATTACACACACAAATTTACTTTTTAAATAAAAAGAACGTAAAATTTTATTTCATTAATAATTTCTGATATTTTTCCATATTTTTTATTTTTTTATTATTGAATTGTTATTTATCGTAAACATTTTTTACAATCATAGATTAATAATTATTAATAAATCAATATGTTTAAATTAAAAAAAAAAAGAGTTAAAAAAAGAGATGAAGTCTGATTCGAACCGATGTGCCTTCCTCTTGTAAGATCCAAATATTACTTTAATTAGAATTTTATTTGGCTATAACTTTGGAACCAATGAAAATATAAGTACCACTTATGATATATCGTTGAAATCACTCAATGAGGGGTTATTATTTTATTACTTAGGGCTTATTACTGCAGTTAAGAAAAAGGCCAAAATCCAATCTTTTTTTGATTTTGGGCTTTTTTGGACATTTGGTTCAGTCGATTGCAAACAA
Organism: Zanna intricata; assembly: GCA_010016005.3. Classification (NCBI taxonomy): domain Eukaryota; kingdom Metazoa; phylum Arthropoda; class Insecta; order Hemiptera; family Fulgoridae; genus Zanna; species Zanna intricata. The sequence goes on along the minus strand of JAAAKQ030153941.1, from coordinate 4,286 downwards.
TAGTGGATGTACACAACTAGATGATTCAACATTTCAAAATCCAAGATTTCGATAATCTACGGATAATCGTTTTTGAGTTATGCGAGATACGTATGTACGTATAGACGTCAAGCCGAAACTAGTCAAAATGGATTCTGGGTGGTCAAAATGGATATTTCCGTTGAAATCTGTAAACCAAAAATTTTTTGCGATTAGAATACTTCGTTGTACTTAAAATATTAATGAATTCACTTAATTATTTAAATTATGCCTTTTTTTTAATAAGAAAACAAAATTATGACAAACCTTAAAATTTATTTAAAATATTAATTGGGATATACATATGTAACAGTTAACAACAGTAAGCTTGCCATATTAGGTATATTTTGAGAAATGAGCTGTAAAGTAATTTATCATTACCTCCTGTTTCAAAGACTTTTTCATGTTAGCTAACCTAAAGAACTGAAATATATATATATATATATATATTTATGCGTATAATTTTTTATTAGATTTTTTAGACAAAACAAAACATAATTTATACAAACAATAGTTAATCAAATATAACTAATTATAAAATTATTTTTAAACTAATACACTAGCGATAAAAAGCGCGAATATATATACATATATAGATAGTTAATAAAGCTTAGTAATTTTTCTAAATAGATTTTCTAAATAAATAATTAGAGGTATTATCAATTATTTTATAAATTTAACAAATCTTAATTAATTGAATACATTTGAGAAAAAAACAATTTAAAAAGAATTTATTTAGAAGAAGTAAAAAAAGGTAAAAAAAAAGAAAAAAAGTGAAATAAAATTAATGGTACTTCAGTAGAAGAAGTCGAGGGCAGAGAATTACTTCATTCTCACAAGCTTTGTATCCGTTGTTAACAGCTACAACTTTTGTTATACGTATTAAATTTTTTTTTCTGAGTTACAAAGTTCGAGATCTTCTTAAACAAATTTTCTCAATAACAAAAATTATCCAACTTTCATATATATATAAAACAACTTAAAATATTTAATCCTCTTAATATGGGTAAAAGGTAGCTTGGTAAAGAGTTTACTTGGGTTTACAAGGGTAACTGGAAAAGTAAAGTTAAAAAAAAAAATAAATAAATAAATTATTTTTATTTGAACGTAGAAATAAATATATTTTTTAACATTCAACCCCTTGTACTCTTCTTCACACATCATTTAATCGGCTTTTTAATTCCATCCTGGAAAAAACTTTTGGCTTAATACGTAACAGTTGTTTCCACGACTTCAGGTTAAAAAAATATTTCTCTTGCATAGCTAGCACTAAAATAAGAAAATTGCTTGGAACCAAATCACAACTGTACTGATGGATGGTCCAGAAGTTCTAAATCGAGATTTCGGGAGAGGATTCTTTTGTTGGCTGTATGAAAATCCGAGGATTATCTGAAACAAATCTCTCCTTTTGTAATACCTTGTAAACTTGGTCTTTGCAATGCTCATAATTTTTTTTCACCGTTTCACCTACAAAGGCGCAAAGAGTAAAAATTCAACCTTTAAATCCTACAATAGGATGTTTTTTACTCACCAATGTTTTGCCAGGAAGCGTGAATTTTGAATTTCTACTTTTTTCATAGTAAATTTTCTCTTTTACTCTCGGTTTCAAAATTATAGATCTATATCTTAATGGTTATTAATATCTGCTTTCGAAATGAGTTTGCTTCATTTTTCATAATGTTTCAAAAGCTTTTGGAAATGATCTCAAACAATTCTCTTTTTTTAATATCTGTCAGTTAATGTAGTAATCCACCAAATTTTCGAAAGTTTAAACGAATCGTGGATGTTTTTAAAAAGGCCGAGTTATGGATTTATATTCAACTTAGTTCTAACTTATCAGATTTAGTTCATAAATTATTGTGGCTTATTTGTTTATCTCTTTGATAAATCATTATTCTTTAAAGAGGATATACCTTTTCATTGTTTATCACGATTTTTATATAGTGGTTAATTCCTTAGTAGATCTTTCTTTTATTCAAACTCTCTTCCTAAAGCGGCTGCATTCTACGAATAATCTCGTCGGGTTATATATATATATATATATATTTTTATAATTAAAAAAAGTAACAATCCTTATATTTCTTCTTTGGAAAATTCTTCTATGATCAAAGGAGCAAGTATTAAATTTTTTTTTTAAATAACTATAAACACTTAACAATGAAATTACCCAAAGAACAGAAAATTTGACGTTATGATTTATAATAAAAGATGAAATATTGAAAGCATAAGAGTCGGAGAAAAATAAAAATTTCACTTTATCATTTGACTTTCCCTTCTTTTTTTTACGTCCCCTAAGGTGTTCCCCACTATTTTTACTTCCTTATGCAGAATACTAAGAAATATTGTAATCGCGAAAAATTTCGGTTTTCAGATTTCAACGGAAATAACCATATTGATCATCCCTGAATCCATTTTGACTAGATTCGGCGAGATTTCTGTACGCACGTACGTATCTCTCATAACACAAAAACGATTTGCCGTACAATGAAGAAATTTTAGATTTAGGACTGCTGTAACATCTACTTCTGTCCCTCCCCTTTTGATTGCAATCGACTGAAACAAAAGTGTCCAAAAGTTCAAAAAAATCAAAAATGTTTTTGATTTTGCACTTTTTTTTAACTGTAGTAATAAGCCTTCACTGAGAGCTTTTCAACGATATGTGATAAGCGACACTTATTTTCTTTGGTTCCAGAGTTATAGCCAAATAAAATTTTAATTAATGAAATATTTGGATCTTACAAGGGGAAAGACATCGATTTAAATCCGACTTTATGTCCATTTTTTTTAATTTAAATATATTGATTTATTAATAATTATTGACCTCTGATTGTAAAAAAACTTTACAACAAATAATAATTTAATAATAACTATAAAAAAAAAATCAAAATTTATTAATGAAACAAACTTTTGTACTTTTAATATTTTTTTAAATATGTGTATATGTAATTTAATACGCAAACAAGAAAGTTATGTTGTATCCACATCAGATTTTTATAACATGCATTCTGATCACAAGCAATCTTACTGACAATAATTCCTGATTTTGAGGACAATAGTCCGGCCAGTCCGAGTTTTTATCATAAATAATTTTGTGAATAACTAGTATTATACTAGTTCGGTTAGAGAATAAAGTTACCATCTAATTTCTTCGAACTTTATGAGATGTGTAAAAATAATTGTAGCCCTTTTATGTAAAATACTAACATTTTACCTTATAAAAAGCAGTACGAAAGTGAGCATGAAATAGTATTGAGCGTAAGTGACGACCGTGAGAAATAGAGGTGTAGTAGAAGTCGTGTAAACGTGCAGTTGCTGACTAATACGCGGGAGGAAAATTCTACGTTGCAGTTTTAAAAAGTATTACTTTTTACTTATATCTAGAGTTCTAAATTGACAACCATAAAATTAAGTAAACGTGAACTGAGGATAAACTACTGTATAGTTGTTGATTGGAATAATTATCTACGGGAAGTATTTGCTGCCAAGTTTTTGACGTCACCGTAGATAATTGGGGAAGAAGGCACTGTAGTAACTGACAAATCTCTTTTTTCAAAGCGCAAGTACAACATCCGGCGAGTTTTCAAGCAACAATGGGTTTTCGGCGTTGTTTCATGTGAAATATGTGAACGTTTCTTGTTCCCAGTTGAAGATAAGTAGGCGGCTATTGTTTTATTAATAATTTTCAGTCATATGCTTAGTTTCCTTTATTTATTTCAATGGTTTTTCAATGGGACCTACAATGGTTTTAGAAATACAAACAGTAATTTTTCCATAGCAAATATAATTCATACTATAAAAATAGTAGTTGACAGCTAACGATTAAAATGGTGGACGAGCTAATATTAAAATTATAATTTATTTTTTATATTCCAATGTAATAATTATTTGATTTGCTCGTTATTCTTTTAAGATTTATTCATATAGTTACTAATTTAATCTTGTTGAAACCGAATTTGCGAGCAATTTTTTTTTTTATGTTTTGGGTTGCACAACGAATTATTAGCGCCCGGACGCAATACTTTTAAAGTAATCTTTTTTTTTTTTTTTTTTTTTTTGTCTTCAGTCATTTGACTGGTTTGATGCAGCTCTCCATGATTTCCTATCCAATGCCAGTCGTTTCATTTCGTTATACTTCCTACATCCTACATCCCTAACAGTTTGTTTTACATATTCCAACCGTTGCCTGCCTGCGCAATTTTTCCCATCTACCTGTCTTTCCAATATCAAAGCGATTATTCCAGGGTGCCTTAATATGTGGCCTATAAGTC
>JAAAKQ030153930.1:0-11137 GCA_010016005.3 Zanna intricata | reverse complement strand
ATTCGACACGCACAGTAAAGCGGTGTCTCCATCTAGATCGGTATACTACAGCTCATTGGAAATGATTCTCTTATTTGACTCAGTCACCACCAAGAAGTTCACTTCCTTTTGAATCGCTGGGTATCAGATGATGTCTTGTGTGGCCAACCTTCTGTAAGCATTATTTGCAAAAATTTCATATTCTTCTCGAGGTACAATTCCGGCCTCCGGTCGGAACTTGTGGAGTTGTGCCCCACAACTCCACAGTCTAGACATTTCGAGGGCTCGGTACAATCCCGGGACCTGGTGGTCAGCCCCGCCGTAACGAAAACACAGTTTTATTCAGTCAGGCCCACCCAACCGAATACGAATACGAAAGTATGTTTCGAAAAATAAGGTCAAAACTTTTTGGGAGATAGAGGGTGGAGGGGTCGAAGAAGTATTTCTAGGAAAAACGGGAGAACAATTTTTTTTTTGGAGGTAATAAAAAATGTTGGGGTGAGTTCAAAAGATGGCCCGGATCAGTATAGATCCGGGGAGGGGGGGAGGGATGAGAAACAATAGTTGGGATATATAAAAAAAAGGAATCTCCCTTATAAAATCTCTATCAACTCAGAACAATTTGCGAAGATTTTCTCGCAAAACTATTCTATGTCTTTGTTGACAATGTTAGTTTTGTGTATACTAGCAACTGTACTTAGAATAATTTCAATGTTAGTCTCTATAATAGATGTATAATGTATAAAAGGTTTATCACTTACTAACTAAATCTAACTTAAAAATTAGCACAGTGATTATATAACAAGATTCATATTACACCTCTACCAGCCAGTTAATGCCGTATCCCACATTTTCCAAAAACTTAAGTCCATAATTATTGTCTATAGTACACGCAAAAATATTGTATTTAAAAAACTCAAATAAAATGATAATTCTGTGACCAAATAACTTAAAACTTTACAAAGTTGTCCATTAATCATCAATCCACAAAACCTGTATGTCCAAACTGCAATAAGATCCGAAAAACCAGTCCAAAAAAACTCAAGGATTGCAGAGCTAAAAAACATCAACTCAATACGTACTCTCCAGCTCTACTAATTTTTTCTCTCTCTCCCAGACCAGGCCCACAAATAAGTATTTCATAGTCCGAGAGAGTGTCCAATGCCTCTAATGGGCCTCCCCACCTGCTGGCTGTCTGTCCAGTACGGCAGGTCAGCCCACCGGGTCCAGATCTTTTTGTATTTTGCCCATTCTAATGGGGGAAAGTCATTTCTGATTAATTTTACTAAACTTAACCAACGCTCGTTTCACTTGCTGAACTTGATTAATTAACAGTATTATTTTGATTATTTAAATAATAAATAATTACTGAATTTATTATTAAATATTCCAATCATTACAGCTAATTAGTCATGGTTAGCGACTGAAGTGAGCATAGCTGAAGTTTGATTAAATTTAATTTATAATTTCTCTGCAAATACCCACAAATCTGGAAAAAAAAAAACTGGTGTCAGATTCCAAAAAAATTACCTATTATTTTGTATTTACTCAAAAATTACGATTAGCAGTCTAGAATATACACATTAAATTGCAACTAAATACTATATTGGTTAAACCAGAGGCAATCATACACAGATTTCAAAATCATATGTGATAAGCACCTTTAAAAATCACCTCAGCTTGAAAGAGGCAGAAAAAACCGACACACAGACATTAACCCAACATACTTATTCTGCAGAAAGCCAATTAAACAAACAACTCAACACATTACAATATGAAATAATAAAAGTATTAAATCTGGCATGACAAATAAAATCTACATTAAAAAATTAAATTACATGAACAAATAATATAATGTAGTGCAAATGTAAAATTTGAAAACGTACAGCAGCGAACAAATTAATCCAAATAAAGGGAATTTTTCTTCTATTATAGGGAATTTTCATTCTGAGACAGACTGCTAGCCGTTTGACATTTCAGGTTATGTTGTTAGTTCATATACATAGGTTATGTTGTTAGAATTAGAGGTTTTTGTGCTTTTATAATTCATTGTCAATTAGTTTTTGGCATGTCTCTAGTTAATAAAATGGATATAACCCCACGAAAGCGGTCAAAAATTGTTGCTCTGTCCCAACATACATAAATGACTCAAAGACAGATTGCCAGTGAATATAGTGTGAAGTTTAGGTACTGTAAATGAAATCATGAAAGGGTTTAGGGAAACAGGTTCCGTCTTTCCAAAGACAAAAAAAAAAAAGGGGACGGAAAAAGAAAACCACACCTACACAAGATCGATTACTAATAAGTAAAAGTAAAATTAATCCAAGATTGTCAGTTGTTGACCTTAACAGAGACTTGAAATCAATGTTTCTGATATGACAGTTCATTAAACATTGTTGCCAGTGGGAAAGATTTTCCTAAAAAGAAGCAGTTATTCACACAGGTTATGAAGACAAAAGGACTTCAAAGGGCAAAGGAACATAAATAATGGACTATTTAGATGTAGAAAAACTTATTTTTTTAGACGACTCATTTCTTTGTCCATGGGGAGAGTGGCCTACATTTGTAAGTCAGCAGATGAGAAGATGATGAGTTGCAGGTGTGCTGGCACCTGCAAACACCCAGTCAAAAAAAGGTTTTGGAGATGTTTAGTGCCAGGGGCACTTACACCTATGGATAGGATGATGAAATCAGACTGATACACCAAAGAAAAATAGTCCTGCTTATGCAGAACAACTCAGAACTCATTTTCTCCAACAGGACCTTGCACCCTGTCATATGTCAAAGAAAGCAAAAGAGTTCCTCAAAAACAAAAAAATTTAAGTGCTCTGGTGGCCAGGGAACTCCTCCCGACTTGAATCTCATTAAAAGGGGGCAGTGGGCATTTGGGAGTGTTCAGCATGGTAACACTTCAAAGTTTTTCCTAGTTAATGAAAGAAGCAAGGGTTCTCTTTCAACATATATTAAAAAAAATTCTTGGTTAGTTTCAATTTACTGGAAGATAAACAACTGTCTTAATATATCCTGTTATAAATAGCTCTCTTTTTACGTTTACCCTCTGAAACCATCATATGGTATTACTTCAGAGGATGATACATAAATGAAGAATAGTCTTGTACAATCTCAGGTCGACCACGCCTGAGAAGTGTGGTTAATTGAAACCCAACTACCAAAGAACATCAGTATTCATGATCTAGTATTCAAATCTGTATAAAAGTAACTGCCTTTACCAGGATTTCAATCTTAGAACTTGCGACTTTGAAATCAGCCAATTTGCAAAGACAAGTTAACCACTAGACCAGCCCAAATGGGCTATACAGAGCTTCTTTTTTTTTCTCCCAGACTGGGCTCACAATTAAGTATTTCACAGTCTAAGAGAGTGTCCAATGCCTCTAATGGGCCTCCCCCACCTGCCAGCTGTCTGGTCAGTATGGAAGGAAACATAAATGATTCATTACCTAATCTAACCTAAACCCCTAGGGACCATGACATCATTAGAAAGTAGATTTTTATTATGAAAAATTAAATGTTTCCATGGATTTACTCTGCTATACAAAGGCCCTCATTCAGCAAACTACAACTTTCAACACCTCATTGTGCACTGTTCTGAGAATTTTGTCAATTCCGAGACAGGGGCAGCATAAACAAATTATTGAGAACTTGTACATGTGTGCCAAACAATGAAATAAAAAGGAAAAGGGAAAAATCCAGAGAATTAATGGATTCCTATTTGTGAATTTTTATGGAGATACAGAAATGAATAAAATATTTTTGAAGTAATACTTCAACATATTAGTGAATTTGTTTCAGTTTAATGTTTGAAAAGTTTGTTTTATTATCTAAATATAAATTTTGTAACATATTTTTAATTAACCATATTTTATAAGTATCAAGTTAAAAAAATGCAACTTAAATTGGTTGCCAGATTCTGAAAAATTACAGATCTTTTAAACAATTAATTGAAAATTATAAAGAAATAATCATTTTTTGTTATCGATACAGTTATGACATCTGTAAGGATATGACACAAATTTCATTACTTTATTTGTCTATTTCCAACTTTAATATTTTCTATTTATCACGAAATACAATATTTAGCACATAGTAATGAACACATTTGCATAACAGATAACAAAAGAACCCAGTAAATAGAAACTACCATAACCAAAAACTATTAACTGTGTTATAAACTACTAACCTATCCGAAACAAAAATCAAAATCTTCACTAAATAATAACAGTACTAAGATTCTCATTAGAATCAAAACCTGATTTATTTTTTATTACCCAACCTAACACTATTTTAAAAATATAATAAATCGATCAAAACTAGTTAAAATATTTTATCATGCTAGGAAAAGTAGCTAAATAAAAATAAAAAAGAATAAGAGTAAAACAAACGGTATTCAAACGGAAACACGAATAAAAATTAATCTAACCCCAAAATAAACTACGTCCGTTTACCGAAGGTATTATACAGGAAATAAAAATAACAAAACATTAAAAGCGGCACAACCTAATTACATATTATAAAAACGACGTCACACCACACCTACAATTTTAATACACAAAGTAAAAAAACATAGTAAGAGAAGTGATATTCCAATAATAGGAAATGAACTCATGGGTTATGTCACTATCTACTAATAATAGCAAATATATTTTTTTTATTACAAATTTGTTTACATCTATCTTACCTAAATCATCCATTAGTTAAAAGTTAAAACCAACAAAAAAAATCACAGTCCGCGAAATAACGCACAAATACGCGAAACTATCACACAAATATCACTAATGGTAATTTATCTACCTTAAATATTTCTTCTTATTTTGATACCACACTTTATCCACTGCCTGCAAGATTTCAGTTTAGTAAAACTACAAGTTCCGTAACACACAATAAGAATTTTTGCAACATTCGTACGCATAATTTTCTATTCAAGTCGTTTATTAAATCATTATCTTGAAATTCAAGTAAATTAGATTTCAAACAATTTACAAACGTTATACAAAATTATGTTTGCTACATTTAAGTTAGTAAAGATTTCAATTTAAGAGCGGTAATTACACTTCACTGAGCATCTTTTACTTCATTGAGTATCACATCAAAAATTATCGGTGGCCGTGGTATGAACTGATTATTTTTAACTGAAAGTACTGATTTTATAAGTTAAATTAAAAAACGAATTAATAGAAAGCAATTGAATTAAAACCACTGAACATCATTTCACTTTTGAAAACTTTATTAATATTATGATTTCTTTGTCAATATTAGTCACTTTTAACTGTAAATCCCCAGTAAAAGACCATAATAGAAAATAATATTTATACGTAATATCAAAGAATAAAAAAATGTTATTCAAACGTCTACATAAAAAATAATATAATAAGTAATTTTTTACACTTTTCTTTTTTTCTACATGTTCTAAATGGATAGGATTATTATTAAGTTATTGTTTAAATCTGTTTTTTTTTTTTTTTTTAATAAAAATAATTCGCAGGATTTATTAATAGTCACATCTCAAATTAAAACCTTACATTATCTTTGCTAAAGTTACTCACTACTGTGGTTACTTATTTCATTAATATTTTCTCAAACTTAATTTTTTTCTGATTCCAATTTGTATCACCATACTTTGATAAAATTACTTTTTTGTTATAGTTTTAATATTTTATTAATTGATACAACATTATTCAAAGTGACACCACAAATTTATCTATAGCAATGGCAGAAGTTCACGCATGATTAGAGTTCACAGTTTACTTGTAATTTTTTAGATGCTTCTCATTTCAGAATAAATGAAAAACAGACTTCAGGTAGGAATGATTTTTGACTGCCTAAGTATGTGCTTCATAAAAAATAAAGGCTAGAAATAAAAACTATCAAAATTTATGTAATATGTCACATTTTTATAGATACATACAATTTATTTATCAATAAATTCATAATCACCATGAAATCAATATTTTAAAAAATTATTGTTTTTGTGTATTTATTTAAATCCATTAAATTTTTATTTTTTTAAACACAGATAAATTTAGATACATTAATAAAACTTTCAAATAAGTATCTAAAAGTTTAAATCATTGGAATTGTCTTACCTTTTTTATTTAAATGTGCTGAAATTTTTTTCACTTTTACAATGTTTCATCAGTTTTTCTAAACAATAATCACCCATTATTCCAGGATCTCATCTTCTTGATTAAAATATCCTAATAGAAACACTTTCCTTGTTCAAGGCGGATAGAGCTGAAATTTTTGGGAAAGATGTCAAGGTGAAAATACAGGAAATGAGTTTTCAATGACATCCTATCGTTTATAGTTTTTTAAGTTTATTAAAAAAAAAATAGTTTTCATCCTTTCTTTGCCTAAAAACTACCAACAACATCTTTGAAGGACTTCCTAGTTCACATTCACTCAGTTTATTGTCAAAAGTTGAGTTCTTAAGAAGTTTCTAGATTTATGGACCAATAAATATTCCCTCCATCGCTCACCTCTGGAAAACTTATTTTTAAATCATTAAATCCTGATCCATCTTTATCTAGTGTCTTTACAAAATCTTTCACAATTCCTAGTTTTAGGTTAAATGTAATATGACTCAATTAATGATAAACACTTTACATTTTTTTCACCGGCCACAAACTTCTATCGCAATGGCCAGTTCTTTACTTAGTAATCAATTTCTGTATCATCACTAACCCAAAGACAAAGTAATTAACAATATTATGTAAACCAAGAAGTAACACTGATCACTGCAAACTTGTCACATGTGCTATTTACATTTTATCACTTCTAATATTGATAACATAGTTTCATATGTTTCTTTTGGTGTTGACTGCATGAGCTAATGAAATGGATGATTGTTGCCATTATGCAATAAAACTCTTTCATGCTAAATTTTAGAAGAATAAATAAAAAGACGACATGCTTCAGCAATTTGTTAAATTCCAAGCTATCGACATTAGTACAAACACACAATAATTTTTTCACAGTAAAATAAGTGAAAAGAGTTTTATTTTGTGTTCTAAACATAGAAACTTTTGTTTTTCTTCAAAAAGATTTCACTGTTGCAATCTAGGCCCCAGAAGTTCAGGTTGTGGCTTTAATATCTTTAAATGACATACTAAATCATTAATTTCATGTTGTTGAATTATATGTAGAGATTTCTCATCAGATATAGGAAGAAATTTTTCAACATTCTCTACATCATCTTTAGATCATTCTTCTAACGATGTCAGATTAGATAGTGGTAGAGATACAGGTAACTCCTCTACGTGCAGTACCAGCTTTAGAGCTGAGAATACATCTGTATATTTTATGAACTTTTGTATTTTTGAATGAAAAACCAAGTAAATTTCTCATATAAAAGAAGCTGTTAGTGAAGCGGTCCTTTGGTTCACTCCAACAATCAGTACAGCAAATGGCACAGCTTGTTGTTTCCCCTTCAAAAATTCAGTTTGAGTTAGCGAGCATGATATTCAAATAACATGAAGCAGCCAGATTTTATCTTGACCCATAGTGCAGAATCAAAATAGAATTTAAAAGCTGATTTTATTGATTCAGAAGTATTCTTTCATTGAGTTTAAGGTGTAAATTTAACACAAACCTAACAAAAATTGTCTCTATGATTTGAACATTTGCAGAAGTCCTATTGTAGCAAATAAAAACAAGAAAAATCACTTTTTTTTTTTAATAAAAAATCGATGAAAATATAGCTAAACACTAATAACTCTGTGAAACACAACACACAGTATAGACAAGAGAATAAGATTTTAAGCTCTGTAATAGGCAACAACAAATAGACATGTTAGTACGTCTACTTCTCATGACACCCTGTTTATATTTATTTATTTAAAGAAAACGTGTGTAACATGTTAGATACAAATTTTGTGTTGATTAGTGTTATTTAAAAAAAAAAATCCCTTTCGTCACGCTAGAAGAAAGAGGAAGATTTCACCGGTGATAAGTAGGAGATAAAAAAGATTTCCACTTTAGTTAAGAAAAACTTCAAATTTATTCATTAAGACAATGGTTGCATATGAAAAGAATTTCAGATGTTTAGCGTACAACAAGCCCCATCTTCTTACAATTCCAGCAACATTTTGGTCATCCCTTGCCGCAAGGGTTAGTCACATTAAAAATTGTTTTAGATAAAAAATTTAAGTTATGTTTAGAGGACTATCAACCACTTTTAATGGATTCAATACTGTGCCTATTAAGGAAGGTATGATATTTTTTTTCTTTGTAACACCATTTCTACCCCTGGGCCAATGGCTGGTGATTTCAAAAAACTTTACTTAGATAAGATTTAGGCCCTTATCCAAAGAATAGTAGGAACTTTAAATGAATTCTATATTTTACTTAATAAGAGAGTTGTAGAAATATTTTGTTTTTTTGAATAGCCCCCTCTATTTCCAGCTCCATAGTCCAATTTTGCCCATTATCAAAATCGATCAAGATTTTGAGTTATATTTTATGTATCAATTTGAAAATTAATGGTGCAAAATCACAGCACTTATCGTATCCACAAGAAAGTGAAATATATATATATAAACTTTTGAACTGAAAGTGGTTTTGGGATCTGGAGAATGTGAAATGCAAAGATATGTCAAATTTTCAGGAAGTCAAATCATGGTACCAATTACAAAAGGTAGCTTCTTATAAAATCTAACTAACACATGAAATAATATTAAGGTAAATTCGTAAAAACAAGAAGTGTAAAAAATAATTCAAAATCAGGAATGCATTAATAAAAATTACTTTAGTAAAATATTTATGTATACATTGAACAGGATGCAGAAAATACAGGGTTTTTTCCGATTAGTATCACTTAAAAATTCACTGACAGAGTAATATTGTTTATGTAGAAAAAAAAAATTTAAACCAATTTATTAAAAATGGCAACAGTATCATAAATAAGATCAATTATCAAAAGCTAAATTATTATCTTGAATTACAAAAAAAATGTAATGCTATATTAATTATCATGAAAATTTTTTTTTTCACTCGAAGATGATGCAACGTTTTGGTTGACACATTCAAAGATGAACAAGATTTTTTTTGACATATACTCAAAGATGACCAATGTTTTGATTGATCTACAGAAAATGAGGAAGACCAAATCAAAACCATGATTGAATCAGATTGTTGTATATCTATGCGAGACATTGTAAAGAGGTTAAATGTATCATAAACAATTGAAAATCACATCAAATGTCTTGGACTGGTTGAAAAGCTCAATCAATATTTGGTCTGCATGTATTGAAAGATGGAATTTACTTAACATAGTGAATCAAATAAACCACTTACTACAATATCAATTGAAAATAATAATGGTCCCAAACACAATGAACCAACAGTAGCCACAACAAAAGCTGAATTGCATGAAAAAAAAAAGTTAATTTAATGGGATCACAGAAGACATATATATATATATATATATTTATATTTTGAGTTACTTCCAAGGAACCAAACAAATAATTTGGAGGTTTACTGTCAATAAATAATGAAACTGAAGAAAGCAATCAAAGAAAAAACTGCTAGAATTGACAAATCCGCTAAGGAATCATGTTCCACAAAGATAGTGTACGGCCTAACACATCTTTAGAACTCGTGTAAAATTATTAAACAAGTAAGCAAGCAGTATTTCACTTCGACTTGTTTTTAAAGCAAATAAGCCATATTTTACTTTTAGGTAGATTTCATAAGAAAGCTACCAATTGTAATGGGTACTATGATTTGACTTCTGGAAAATTTATACATATCTTTGTGTTTCACATCCCCCTGATACCACAACCACCTTCAGCTCAAAAGTTTATAAATACATTTACATACATATTTCACTTTCTTGTTGTAGAAGGAACACAAGTTCCTTCTATTCTTTGGATTGGGATCCCTATGATTAGAAGAGAATAGAGAGTATTATACTCCGAACTGCCTTAAAACAGTTTTATCTGTTTGGAGGAGGTGTGATAATTTGATCTTGACAATAAGAAAGGAGTTTGATTGGTTTTAAGGTAGAAGTAGTCACCTTAGCTTCAGCTGTGAGTATTTGATTGAGGCATGTGGGTGTTAGATTTTGTGCTCTGTGTAACACGTGTTGCTTTCCTGTGTTAAAAATGGGAATTACTCTGAGGAAGCATACAAAGATTATTGCTCTTAAAGATCTCAATTCTGACAGTGAGAGATATATCTTTTGCAGTCCATGTAGGCGAATAAAGTGTATCAAGAATCCTGACAACATTCAAAAATTTGAATCATTGTCTCCAAAAAGAAGAGGAAAATATAGGTGCAAATGGAAAACTACTCCAAGAACCAATAAAATTCTAATAAGAAATAGTAAAATTAATTTAAGGAAAACAAGCTCAGACCTTAAGACAGGCAACCAATTTTTACATTAGTAACTGCACACTAAAGACTTCTGGAAACCAAGCGGAAGGCAAGACCAATGAAAAAGAACTTCTAATTCTTAAAAATTAAGAAAAAAAAAATTAGTATGGGATCAAAAAAAGAAAATATATATATATATTTTTTATGTTTTTCATGGGTGAAAAATGTCTCTATGTTATCATCGCCTGGAATAAAAATATTGATATCCAATAAGGCCATCCATTAAATAAAGATAACCATTCTGTGATGATAGGGTGTTTTGAGTAGAAGTTTTCTAGGGCTTGGAGGGCATTGTAAGAGTGGCTACAAATAAGAATATTTCGATAGATAGGGTTAATGATATTTAAAGCCTTACTTACTGCATATAATTCAGCAGTAAATACACTTATGATACCGGGCAGACCTAACATATATGTTCTATCAATGACTACGAATGCGGAACATACGGTATCGTCTTGCTTCGATCCATCAGTGTACACTATTGCATCTGTGTTTGTCTTTGACAGGATAAGTTGAAACATATGTATGTCGGAAGACAATAGGTGGCGTTGATTATTTATTGTAAGTTGTTAGATCGAATATGAAATTTAGTAGGTTGATTCTCCACGGAGGATAAGAGCATGTATATGTTGGAAAAATGGAAGGGATGCCAACATTTATAAGGTGCAGTAGACGACGGGTACGAACTCCTAAAGGAGCAGTACAACGTGGATGGTTTTCATATTTGCCTAAGTTAGGATTCCCAAGAACCGAGTTAAATGCAGGATGA
>JAAAKQ030153929.1:0-30304 GCA_010016005.3 Zanna intricata | reverse complement strand
TAAGTATAAAAATAATACGAAGGAGAATTTTTCCATTTTAAATGAAAACCTTTGTTAATTCGTTTAATAATTTTTGAAGCAGAATTAAAATTTGATAGAAACTGAACATGTCAGAGAATATACAAAATAAATAAAAATTATAAAAAATAAATAAAACTCGTTACAGGATGGATTCTATCGAATGCAAAATATGATTCTCATGAATCATACATCTGCCAACAGCAACAAATTAACCAATATTCCAGAAAAACTAAATCTTATTTGATTCAACACAAGTGTGTAAAAAGATAATTACAACAGATAATTCTAAGTATAAAAATAATACGAAGGAGAATTTTTCCATTTTAAATGAAAACCTTTGTTAATTCGTTTAATAATTTTTGACGCAGAATTAAAATTTGATGGCTTATGGCATTAAAAACGGAGTAAGTCATAATATGCGCAGAGCTCATTGCACTGTAAATATTAACGGTTGTATTTTTTTGGAACGTTACACGTTTCATGGTTATTTTACGTAAATAAATAACATTAAGTAAAGACTGTACACCTTTCACGTTTTATTACAAGTCATAACATCTATAAAATAGCTTATCTCTCTTAAACAATAATCTAGCTAAGATTTTTTTCATTTTATAAATGAATATCATAAGGAACAAGATTATATGTGAAACGCACGTACCGGCACGAATAGAATATTTACAAACAAGATTATATAAACTGTTGGCTTAGGGATTTATAACCACTTATCATGACTGTTAATAAGAATTGTAATAATAATAATAGTAAAAAATGATTAAAATAAATCGCGCACACAATAAAATTAACGTAGATAGTAATTCATGACCTGTAATAAAAGCGTTAGACTCAGAAACCAAATCCGCTTGAATAAAACTATAATTAAAATCTAAGCTAACGGGAATGGGCCCATATACCTATATATGTTGTAAACAGATCAGATAGCAAAAACGACAATTTTTATTTAATTATTGAGAAAAATCACTCTATTGTAAGACTTTTGAACATTAAAAGTAAATAATATTTTCATTAATTTAAACCATTATAAGGCAAACCAGAAGTTTCAAAATTGAAGATAAACTCACTCCCGTACACAAATTCGGACATCAAAATATGTAACCGATAAAAATAATTATATTTAACACTAACATCTGCTACTATAGTCCGGTCACAAGCAAAATTAAATTAATACAAAAACAAAATTGCATTTTTTAACGGGTCGATTCAAAGAAATATACATCTTTGTTTTTGAAATGTTCCACAACTAACTAATAAAGCGTACATCTTTACAAATTGCAACGTAAAATTTATGATTTTAACAGAAATCAAATTTCAAAGTAAAAATAACCATAAACAAGAAACCGGAAAACAAACCGGTTTATATATAATTAATATTATTATTTAAATAACGGATAAATTTTATTAGACAAAATACAATACAGTAATAAAATCCATACAAGAATGTACAGTAATTGAGTTCTCAAGAAATTTAATACGATAAAAAATAATAATCTCTTTTCCTTAAATACAATAAGTGAATTTAACGATTTCTTATTACATGGAAAAGTGGAACTAATAATATTCACCGATTTCATTTCGTTATCTTGAAATATAAATACTAAATTTTATATTATTACCAACAACATGTTTACTAACAGAGTAATTTGTTTTCAAATTATACGTATTACTGTTATACACTGGTATTACAACTTCAAATAAATGAAGGTACAGTTATATACTAATTGATCGATTAACCAAAACAACGATGAGGCCAATCCATTCAACCTGAACAATCATGGACGACAATCTGAATGAACGAGAGAGAGAGAGAGAGTGAGAGAGAAGAAAAGGTAGTAAGGAAATGCATCATCATATAGTCGAGTTGAAAAGAGAAGAGAGTAATGGTCGGTAAGAGGCGAATACTTTATG
Organism: Zanna intricata; assembly: GCA_010016005.3. Lineage (NCBI taxonomy): Eukaryota > Metazoa > Arthropoda > Insecta > Hemiptera > Fulgoridae > Zanna > Zanna intricata. Next base: position 28,360 of record JAAAKQ030153929.1, on the reverse strand, counting down.
AATGCAGGACCAAGGTCAGATGGTAAATTACGTGCAATACTTGGTCCGAATTCCCACGCCGCATTCCTCTTAACGTATACTACGGTATACAAATGAGTAGTGTAAATAAGTTGCGTAACATTTATTTATACGATCCGTTAACGTAGTAAACCTACCGCAATGTTAAACGTTTCTGCTGATTTAATAATCGTTCAAATGTTTATTACAACATTTGTTATGTATTTATGTGAAAAAGATAATAAAACACACATGGATTTCAAAAGAAAAAAAAACGGCCTCAGAAGCAGAATATTTTCGTCAATAAATAAAAATTGGACTTTCAAACTTTAAAACAAATCGTTGCGAGTTTGACTTACAATATCGTCTTTTGGTAGACTCTTTTTGAACGGTTTAAGTTCGATTTACAAATGCAAGGTATTTGTCGAGAGCCGGTCTTTGACGTATCTGACCCTGTGCTCGAATATGCAACATTACGTACGCGACGATCATGATCTGCTTCAATTAGATAAGATTAAATTTGTAACGAATAAGGGCGAAAATGTTTTTAAAACAGTATTAACTTACTGACGCATATTCGATTCCAAAGAGAATGGACAAAACAAGTTTCAATAAATGTCGTTTCCCCTTCGATTACATTTTTGTAAATTATAAATACTTTTAAATTAACTTTCCCTCCCCCCAAGCATTTAGGGGAAAAACATAGTTAAATCGTTCCATCAGAATAGTGTGATATAAAAATAACGACATCGGAAACAATACTGTCATTTTTCTTCTGAGACAGTGTTCGGTACTCCTACAAAATTGCCTACTGAAAACAAGAGGTAGCACATAATAGGCATAGCGCAACTGTAAATCGATATGGATTGTTTAGTAGAATACTTCCGTAGGCCATAAGATTAAAGATATGGAGAATGGAATGGAGGTGATTTAAAAGTCCCAAAACTGTTTGTGCATCATATATGTATTAAGTCGGTCAAGACAAAATCGTACATCAGTAATCTGCTGTTTTTAACGGTCTTCTCTCGAGAGATCAACCTGTTCTCTCTAGCGAAACGGGTACCAATTGCTGAAAAGGATCTTTTAAGTTCTGATATTGTTTATCTCGTGCTGTAAATCCTCCACGACATCATAATTTTGCAATACCTACTTTCCTTTTCCTTGATCATTTCCCAGCTTAGGTTCTTTGAATCCGACTCAGTCATTAGAGAGTAAATACGTTGAGAGTTGCACAGCGTTAAGGATCTATTCCGCTAAAAGATAATATCGCATTGTGAATATGTCTAAGCAGTCGCGCCGCCCGAGTCGACGCCACTGAAAAAGGCCTGGAAATCACCACGAATGTTTACGTTGAATTGTCGAAATTGTGTTGATTTATCATATTTTTGTAAAAAATAAAATTATTGAAAACACACGTTTACTGTACACTTCGTCATTTTATGAATTACTTCCTGTCTGGTGGAGGCATAATAAACTAGTTGGTTTAAGCATCTGTTGAGTATTAGCCAGACCCTTAATCCTACTTAAAATACAATACCAGAAAAATAATCTATATTTTATTATTTCCTTCACAACCCATATTTTCTCATTTTAATATCTGTTTACTCTTCTAGTGATTACAGTTTCATGAACAATTATAATTATTTTATTCCTTTTATGATAAGAATCAGATCAATTTTGTAGTGTGTGAACAAAAGTCGAACTTGATCAGGATTTTTTATTTAAACCTTTTTGTTTAAAGGCAGAGGCGCTATCACTCTTTTCACCTCACTTTATGTGCAGCTTTCACTTATTTTTAGTAGATATAAAATTACTCTACTTCACTTTCCTTATTTTCATCCAATTTTGAATTGTTGAATTTAATCTGTCTAAATGTAATTGAAAAAAGCTGTAAAGCTCAAATCTGGAAAAGAGAGAACTGGTAAAATTAATTGAAAGTAAGCCCACCTACGAATAGAACTTTAGCTGATATAAAAATACTACGACAAATACATCCCAATAATTGTATACTTTTATTAAAGATGATTGAAAGTAGAACATAAATAAATATACTAGCGTACTGTTATGAAATTGAAAACTTAGTAAACACATTAAAGGTGAACGTAACAGCTGAAGGAAGACAGATAGCCCTATTCTAAAAATAAACAGAAAAAATAAGTGTAGACATAAAAAACAAAGCAATGTACTAGGTCTAAATATAACTGGAGGAGAAACAACTACGCTACATATGAAACAATTCTCCTCGCCTTTTGTTATGTAAAAAACCAATAACTCATTATCGTCATAGATACGAAAGTATACTTAGTTATAAATGCTGGACATCTTCTACCGAGTGTTGTGTCGGTAATTTCAATTGAAAATGCTGTGTTTACAGACTGTGCTCGTTTAAGAAATTTGTATATACATTCAGTATGTACGCAGAACAATTAAAATTGTATATATCGGTACTGTTATAAACAATTAAATTTGAAACACAAAGAGTTTAATACAAAGTAATCGTAAAAACTTTACTACGAAGACAAAGTAAAGGCCATTAATGGTATTAATCTTTATATAAAAATAATTAGGAAGGATCTTATTGTTTTAGATATACCCAACGCGCTTTAATTTTTTGTAAAAATAAAATAAAACTCTAGAAAAAGATTAGTTATGAAATAAGCAGCTTATACATGTTGGATATTTATTTCAGTTAAGTAAGGTACGTTTGTATAAATTATGGTATTTTTAGTTTTTTATAAGTTTGATTTTTTTCACGTAAGCGATAAAATGACTTGTGACGCTAAACTTTAATGTATCCGATAGCTTATATCGGTAAAAAATAGTTAAGTAAAAAAAATTTTATAACTGGAAACAAGAAAATAACAACCGAATGCCATGGTTAAAATCATTTATCTTATTTATACATATAAATAACACAAATGGAGTGACAAGAAGATTCAAGTTACAATATATCTTACTACATAACAGAAAACACGTTCGTGTATAACTATTTGCTATGTCAGTCATACAGACACAACAACTGTTTACATCTGATCAATTTGTAATCAGTACCGTTGTCACACATCGCACTTCCTTCGCTTCAAACAACAAGAAGACGTGATAAACGTAGTGTAGTATGGAAAATAAAATGTGATTCAAGAATACGTCCACATAACAAACAACTGTTTGTTTTAAATCAAATGTCATTCACTCAGTATATACTAAATAAACAATGTAAGTAGATTGAGTGAATATTTGCATTAAAAAAAAAAAATTTAATTCAGAATTTCATTAAACAAATAACCATTAACAATAAAACGTACTTACGGTTTAATATTAATATGTAATGTAATAATTAGTAATGTTTTATTTTTTTATCGGGATAGAAATATATCTATGAAAAAGCTGGAAAAGATGTGACAGAATCATCATTTACAACGAGCTTAAACTTTAAGGCGAAGTTTAAAATAATTTTCACCTTTTAAGACCTGATGTAATCTTCTTATTAATTTACTTAATTTCTTTTGTAAAAAAAGGGATAATAAAACAACAATTATTTTAGTTTTACTTTTATTATACTAATACACATTGTAATATGATAGAAGAAAAGATGCTGAACTTTAGAACCCAAGAATAACTGATCAATTAGCCACTGAGCTAAGCACTATAACGAATTGCACCGAAAGTCTTAACAATAGTCTAACAACATTTTGTTAAAAACACCTAAAATGAAAATACGAGTATTTTTACTATTTGACCAAAAATTATTATTTTTTATTAAATATTTATTATCTACGCCGGATAAATGAAAACTATTTCAATCAATAATCAATCTCACAAACTGCAATTACTTTTATGAAGTTAGGTTAAAAAGTTACTGGAGGGGGGAAAAAAGGGAAATTTTAGTATTTTTTTTAGAACTCAAGGGCTTAAAAATATCGAATTTAAATTTTCACAGAAGCGGGATGATTGTAGTCTGTAAACCCTAAAAATAAAAACCATAATCCGCTTCACTCGAAAATCTACTCAATTTAGTAAGAATGCGCGAATTTTTCGCGGCTCTTGAGTGGTTAAGATTTAATTATTACGAAGGGCATCTGATAATGTGTTTCTTTTTTCAAATTCTTCTTATTTTTTTTACCGTAAAACGTTTCTTGTTTATTAAGTCTTATTGCCACATTCTATATTGAATTCTAAGAGACTTCTTTTTACTTCCTTGTACAAATTAAAAGGAAGTATTGTAATCGCGAAAAATTTCGGTTTTCAGATTTCAACGTAAATATCCATTTTCACAATCCCTGAATTCATTTTGAGTAGTTTCAGCGTGATGTCTGTACGTACGTAAGTACATTTCTAGCTTAACTCAAAAACGATTAGCCGTAGATGTTGAAATTTTGGGTATACGACTGTTGTAACATCTAGTTTTGCACCTCCTCCCCCTTTTGATTGCAATCGATTGAACCAAAAGTGTTCAAAAAAAAGCCAAAAAAAAAAAATGGATTTTGGACTTTTTCTTAACTGCAGTAATAAGCTCTCATTGAGAACTTTTCAACGAACTATCGTAAATGGTACTTATTTTCATTGGTTCTAGAGTTATAGACAAATAAAATTTTAATTAATGAAGTACTTGGATATTACAAAAATGAAAAACGATCAGAAGTTCATATGTATATGTAAGTTAATAGGTATTATCACATATGTGTATATGAAACATCTGATTATTTAATATTAATTGAAAATTATAATTTACAATCGTATTATTTTTGGATTTTCTAATTTAATTTCTGTTTAATTTTATTTAATTATTCTGGAATTTCTGTTCAATTTTATCCACATTAAAGTTAACTACAGAGTGACTGAAAAATAGACTCTCGCAAGAGCAGCATATACACTGAGGCATACATGCTCGATTTTAATAAATTGGAAAAAATTCTTATCTTTTAGTTCATTATTCCTCTGATATTGTCGGACAATATTCTCCCTAAAGGTCGATTCAAACTAACCGGAACGTCACCGTCCCGTCAGGGACAGGCATCGTCACCTCAAATCTGCAGCATTCACATTATCCGTCCAAGAGCGGTTATCCCAACTGTCCAGACAGTTCGAGTCTTGGTCTGGATTTGTTCAATGAAGTTATTTTCTTTAATGGCAAGACATTCAGTACAGATGAATTAACAATGATTTCATTAATTTTGGACGAAGAAGGAAAGTCAGCGAAAGGGAAGAGAAAAATTTGGGTAAAAAGAATATTAGTCAGAAGAAAAGTGGTAGGAGAATATCATATATTATTTAAGGAATTGCAAGATGATGAAATTTCCTTTTACAAATACTTTCGAATGAAGAGAGATCAGTTTTCTGTACTTTTATCCAAAAACGAAAAACATACTCATAAGCACAACACTACATTTGGAGAAGCTGTTACCCCTGAAGAAAAATTCATGTTGTATGTAAAAGATACAAGTAAGATAAAGCAGGATTTTCTTTTTAAATTATTTTTATTAATACTAATATTAGTTTTGGCAGAGAAATTTTAATAAAACGTAATTTTTAAATATTTTTTTTAAAACTATATTGTCAGGATTATGGCTATAATAACTCCGAGTCGATAAACCCACTGAATTTGGGATTGATACAGAGGTCTTGATACACAGTAAGGAGGATGAGTTGCTACCTGTAGTTCATGCGGTTCTTTGTATGGAATGCATGTTGCTGATAGCGGTTCACAATGAGAAGTCGCTGGGCCGCAACTGGATGAACTTGAGTCGCCGTTTTGATCGCTGCCATTCTTTTCGGACGTTTTACATGGGGTGGTTTCACGTGCCCACAATTAACACACTGTTCTATGTCATTAAAATTGGTATTTTCGAAATTCTCATTGTCTTCTCTTCCATCGGTGGATTCCTCACTAAGTAGCTCTCTATCAATATTTTTTTGGGTTTCCCTTCTTTAAAAAAGGAATTACGATGCATTGTCTCTTTAAAGAAATGACAATCCATCTTCGTATTTCCATTTTTTTTGAATCAGCTTTCCGTCCCCTTTTCGAATTTCGTTTTTTGATTGCCTTCCGAAGTTGGTCTCGGTATCATACTTTGCAAGCTGGCACTAGAAAGGAAAAAATGGTTCATATTCAAGATTCTTTTGAATACTTGCTACTGTTTAGATAACATTTATTCTTTTGTTCTAGGTTTTTTCTACTGGGGACTCATTTCAGACCATCTCGTTTACATGATTAATTAAACGACCATCTCGTTTATGATTTAATTTTATATTGTAGTTATCGATGAGGACATTCTACAGTGCACTATATAGTCAAAGAAGTCTGTAAAGCTATAGTGGATCAATTGATACCAGAAGTAATGCCGACACCAAAAGAAACAGACTGGAAGAGGATTTCTGATGAGTTCTGAAAGATATGATACTTTCCGAATTGTCTGGAAGCGCTAGACGGCAAGCATGTAATTTCAACATGCCTGCCATCTAGCGCTTCTAGCGTTTAGAGGAGCAAAAATTTCATTTGCTCCTCTAAAAATGGCTCATAATTTTTTAATTATAAACGAACTTTTTCTATAGTCTTAATAGCTTTGGTGGATGCAAATTACAAGTTCATTGTAGCTGATGTTGGGCGTAGGGTAAAAATAGCGACGGCGGAATATTTTCGAATTCATATTTTGGAGAAGCATTTGAAAAATGAAAATAAATGTACCCGAAGATAAAAAAACTCCCAGGCATTCTGCCAAAATGTGCTGCACCTTTTGTAATTGTAGGAGATGAGGAATTTCTCCTGAAACCCCCCCCTCTCTCTCTCAGAGGATGATATGTGTAAATGTAATGAAGTATAGCCTTGTACAATTTCTCCTAAGAAGTGTGGTTAACTGAAACCCAACCACCGATGAACACCAGTATCCAAGCTCTAGTATTCAAATTCGTATAAAAGTAACTAAATACCTTTACTAAGACTTTAGAACTCTCGACTTCGAAATCGGCTGATTTGCGATGTCGCGTTAACCACTAGATCAACCCGGGGGCTTCCCCCTGTAAACCTACTTGGTTCGGACTTTACCCAGGATCTGCCCTAATCAGGAATTCAGAGAAAAACATTTTTAATTACAGGCTATTTCGAGCCAGACGAATTTCAGAAAATGCTTTTGGAAATTTAGTACAGAATTTCGAATATTTTTCGGAAGCATAAAAGCATTGCTTTAGGACGTGGACTACATTATGTAGTCCACTGGCAACCTCCGTTTTGCATAAAAGAAAACATTTTAATAGCTTAGCATCTGAAACCCCAAGAGGGCAAACTAAATTGGGCCGACCTACTTCGGCAATGTGGAAATGCCCATATTTCTGCTTTTAATATACAAGAAATATATACAAAGTTTTTTTTAATTCTAGTAGTAGCGCAGTTCAGTGGCAATAATTATTTTTACAAGATCAAATTCATATTTTTATAATTTGTATTTACGTATTATATATTTGTATCTGTACAATTCTGTAAGTGTATTTGTATAATCTGCCTATTTAAAATATACTTCCACAATCAATAATTATAATCTCTAGATTAAATCTGTTATTTATCTAAACTGAAAATGTAATTTTTCTTTTATGAGATTCCACATTTTATCTTTATGGCTGTCTGAATATTTTTTGTGCATCATATTATATTGCTCCTCATATTCCCGCACTTTCTCGACAAGTATTTCATTATCCATATCTCAAAAATGTGAAATAGTAATGAGCAATATACTTCAACGTGACTCGCAAAGAACAAGCTGCCGGTTCGGAGAGCTAACCTTGACTGTGATGGCCGGTCCCACGTTCATACCAGCTGGCCGGCACCGTCCCCGACATGCGCAGTCACGTCAAACTATTCTTTCCGAAAATATCTGACCTGACGGGACGGTGCCTGAAGGTGACGTTCCCTCCTAGTGCAAACAGTCCCATTCAAAATACATCGCGGAATACTTTGACGTGACGGTACCTGTTCGTGACAGGACGTTGACGGTTAGTGTGAATCGACTTAAGTCGGAGTTCATCATTTGGTTTTTTGTAGTCGATCATTTAATCGCTTTTTGGTTTGATAAAATTCTTCCGATCTTAATTTGTGAACACGTTCTCTAGTTTTAAACTCTGGCCTCTCTTCATATTCATCATCTTCTCTGGATCTTTTTATTTTTTCCTTGTCTTAACGTTTTCTTCCTCTTTATGTTTATCATCTCACTTTAAAATAAAATAAGTTTAAATAAAGTGCAGCAAAAAATGTATATATGTAATTTAATAGGTATACAAGGAAGTCATATGGTGTACACATGAGATTTTTAGGTTGTAACTTTGTCACTTCTTAGGAGTGGTCGACCTGAGATTGTACAAGACTGCACTTCATTCATATTCATACACATCATTCTCATTCATCCTCTGAAGTAATACCTTACGGTATTTCCCGAGGCTAAACAGATAAAGTGAGGTTGTAACTTTTCCAATGTCCATTATTTTACATTTCATTTTTTTTAGGAAAAAACCATACGCATTAAAATAATGACTGGGATAGTATCGCAGAGATGTTTAGTACAGTTTTAAAAATGTTACTAATACCCTACATTTAGCAAAAGTATTACATAAAATTATTTTTAACACAACCTAGAGAGATTATTAGACCAGAAAAAGGCAGAATAACGGAAATAACAAAAGATGATTTAATTTTACTACCTGATGATAATTCACATTAAGAATTTAAAATACCGCTTTCTATTTTAATGGAATTACTTTATTTTTTAATTTTATCTAGGTGTAAATAAAAAACAATAATTGCTCTAAATCATTACAATATAATGTTATTATCACGATAAATTTATGACAAAAAATTCCTCTAAAGTGATAAACAATATTCAATAATATAAACAATAATAAATAATGTTTTCAATAAATCTAATTATCACGGATCAATATAAAATTATTTCGATATGTTTTTATCTTTTCCTATTTTTAATATATTATTGCTGGTATAAAATAATCATACAAAAAAAGGGTAGAGGACAAGATAAAAGAAATATTGATACTATCATATATACTCGCGATCCGATATACAGGTTTTGTTTATCTTTAACATTAGCTCATTTTTCTCGTAATACTTTTGTTTGAGTAAATAAAAAATCAAATTTTTGTAGGCTTTAACATTTATCTAATGTATAGGTCTATTTACACTTAATATATAATTATGAAGTAATTAAGTAAATACGAAGTAATGAATATAATTAAAAAGTAAATCAATTATGTAAAAATTTAAAAAAAATTAAGATCACCCGTACAAAATTAGTTTAAAAAACATAAAAAAAGTGATATAATCTCTAAAGCAATACGAAAGGCTTAGATGTTTGATTTATAATGCTACGTAGTAGTAAATTATCAAAATTTAGTCTAAACTTTTATAATATTAAAAATAGAGTAGCTTGTAGGTACAGTAAGTATATAAATCAATAAATAATTATTTGCCGGCCCCCATGGCGCGAGTGGTAGCGTCTCGGTCTTTCATCCGGAGGTCCCGGGTTCGAATCCCGGCCAGGCATGCTACACAATTCATTCATCTCATCCTCTGATGATATACCTAACGGTGGCTTTGAGGTTAAGGAAAAAAATTATATGGGGGAAAAATGTGAAAAAGGAGAATTAAAGAACGATCTTATTTAAAGAAAATTATCAATAAGTCGTATTATTATAATTCATCATATTCAATTAAAATTCGCTTATCTTTATTTTCATCATTCTCTTGAAATATTGCTTTTTAAAATTCGCCATTTTTTAGTCATTCTGGTTATATTAATGCTAATGTTTCACAGCAGCAGAATTAAACCCTTGTTAGTATCTAAAAAAAATAAATAATCAAAGTTATAATACTAGTTGATTTATTATTGAACAATTACAAAATTTTCTCGTATGAAGTAATGCTAACAATAAATTTATAAATTATATCACAATTAAAATGTAAAATTTCTAATCTGATCGAAGAGAATATTTTAAATTACTCTAACATTTTACTACAATTCTCTATTCTGTGTATTGCATTTTATAAGGAGTTTTGATGTTTATAGATTTTTTTATGCAATGTTTTTTCCGTGCATAGAAACGAAATCGTCATTGGCTTCTATCTTGAGTTAGTTAACAACAGCTGCACTTAAAAAAATCAAACTAAATATGGTTTGCATAATATTAAACATTTCACGGAAAAAAAAAAGAAGGTTGTATGGATTGGCTGGAAAATTAACAACACTATATAAAAATCAAACTAGCATTTTAGATGAAGGTTCATCTAAAAAAAAAAAATATATATATATACAACCTAAAGGAACAAAATAGACTATACGAATCTAGATTTTATCTGAATTAGTGATATAAATATTTTTCACTGAACAAATAAAATCACGAAATATTAACATTTACTTCATTATAAGGTATATATTTTAATGCAGTTAACTGGATGAGTTAAATTTAATCAATGTTAGAATGACTAAAAGAATTATTCAGAGCAATATATACATTATTAACCTACACATTTGCTCGTAAAATTACTTCCATTATCAAAAATATTTCAATCGATATGGCAATTTTTTTTCTTAAATTACCGAATTAAAAAAAAAACAATACATTTTTTTTATAAAATTATAAAAGAATTATCTTCTCTTTTAAATCAGTAAAAATGTAATATAGTTCTCCAACTCGATATATCTGATAAATATGAAGATAAAATGAAAAGATTGGATGTATCAAGCAATACAATTCGAGAAACGTGAAAATGATATAGTGTAAATTAATTATGTGTACCTTGATTATCTCCGTGACAATACTGTACTCTTGAAAAATCAAAACTAAAATTTTCAGAATAAAACAATTCTCGATTTTGATAAAATAAAAAGAAAGTTTAAACATATCTACATTTAATGTACGGTTGGTTTTTTTTTAAAGAAAAAATAATATAAGAGAATAAAAATCAAAATATATCTTTTTTGATAATTATTCCTATACCAAGGAACTGAATGACACATTCAATTTTATGAAAGTTAAAAGGTTCAATAAACGTATAAAATACCGACGCCGAAAATATGAAAAATCTGAAGCGTAGTCTCTGAAATAACTCTCTGAAATAAAAAATACTCGATAAGTATAATGTATTTAACTATTTCAGACATTTTCCCTTTCCATACTAAACTCCAAAATTTAATGGCAACAACACTTTAGAAATATAAATAAGCTATACGAGTAAAGTTTTAACGAAAAACAAAATACCTGGAGGAAGTTAAAAATTTCATCAACATTCATTTTTGATTCAGGGATCATTTTAACTGAAATTCTAAGGCAAATCTTTATTTTTAAAAGAAGTCTAAACTGTTACTGTATTTTCATTAAGTCTAATTCCAGTCGGGATTTCAAAGGTATGATCCTTGATAATCCGTACCTTAAAAGGCTTAAATGTGTCAGTGTTCCATATAAAGAAGTTATAATTGTTTTAGTTCTGCCGAGTCCGAGCTATTATCCAAAGCCAACACACAAACGTTCACGCGAAATGCGTGCGCAAGAAATTTATATTACTATCAATCTTGTGTTATTAAAATTTATATTATTTATAATTGCTGGACAATTAGAAACATTCGATTACGGATGATAACTGATGAATTATTTAAGACGCATTTTAATTCAAGTAATATTAATTTATGTAAGGATTAAAAAAATAATAATAAAATAAAAATAAACTGTATAATTACAAATAAATTAGCCAAAATTTTTGTCCAAAAGATAAAGAAGTAATAAAATTTGCAAATAATGATAAAAAGAAGTGCATAAAACGTGACGAATGGCATAATCAACAAAAATCCTTCAATTTACGTCAGAAAAAGTTTAGATAATATTTAAAATTTAAAGATGAAATTATAAAAACTGAAGTAAATACAAATACGGCCCATAGGTAACAGGTAATAATTTTATAATTCACGTAATAATTAAACTATAACAGTAAGTACAATAAATCTTACATTGCCAGCAACACAAATAAGAGTTCTTGATAAAACATCATGAAGAATATTTTATACAGAGGATTCAAATTTATATATAAACTGACGGGATACGAATATCAAAAGAATCATTATTTAAAAACAAATTAACGACAGTTAAATGTGCTGGATAAGATAGGGTACGGTGATCTTAGGAACCACAGCCCAGCGTGCCAGCAGATCTTACCATGCTTTACGTTTTATGCTAACTCAACACTTCTCGATATGTTTTACATATATGCGTACGTAATTCAATAAATCCTCAGTTTAAGTCGAAATACGTCTGGAAAATATATTTAATGTAATTCAAAATAAAAAAAATTTCGCAAAATTCTTTAAAAAGTTGTTCACATGGAATAAATACTAGGTAAAGATCTAGAATATTCAGTGTTAATATCTACAGAAAGATACATATTTCCGCAATAATTGTTTGTTATTCCTTTGATACAACTTTTAGATAAATTTTTCAATTAAGGATATTTATTATTTCTATTGAATAAAAAATCGAGTTTTCATTAATTACGTTTTCTAAATTTCATTTGTACTAATTAAAAAAGTATAACAACAAAGATGTAATACTTTTCTGGCACTGGTTATTTATTCTTATAAATATGCCTATGCCTAGAAAGATATTATTTTATTCTCTTTTTGGGACCCCTGGGTCCGAGAAATTAAAAAAAAACCCATATCCAATTTTTGACTGATTATTGTACTTTCAGGAAAGTAAAAGAATTAGGAGGAAAATCAAAATAGAAAAACGAGCCACTACTAAATTAACTGTTGTTTCTCCACCTTCTGATTTTTTAAATTAAGGATAAATGTTATTCACAATCAACTACTCCGACCTATTCGATATGTTTGAAGTGTGAAAGTCAAGAAATTTAGGAATGTTCCAAAAACTTTCCAACGTATGAAATAATTATATTAATAAATATCTGAACTACGAAACCCGCAGTTAAGAAGAAAATTATAAAACAGAATAACTGTCTGCCGCTTTGTTTCTATAACATTATTAAAAATTATCAAATGTCTGCAAACTTAATTTAATTTAATAAAACGCTAAGATTAATGATTAAGAATAAAAATTAAAATAAAAAACAAAACAGTTTTACATTAACTATCTTTTCAGCGGCAAATCTTTTTTTATTATCTGCCATTAATTAATAACAATTTTATAACCCATAGAAATATTTTTTCAATTACTCTCAAATAAACAACTTAAATAAATATTTCATGCGTTCTTAAATAGATAATACATACAATACACAGCCATTTTTTTTATGAAACATCCTCTTCAATCCGTGCAAACCATAAAAAAAAAAAAAATTATTTGTATTCATAACAAAACGGAAAAATTTGGTAAAAAAGTTATTATATAGTCAATATCAATTAGACGCGGATAGTCGGAAGTCAGGGCATTATCACGGCCTTGTCTGCAATCCCCTCTCCCCATATCCGGTAGCTTCTTCCGGCCAACAGTATGTTATGGCTACCCCAAAATGTGCTTCACAACACATCTCTTTTTTCACATCTGCTTCTTTCTAACATAACAGACTGCTTGTTTAAAAAATACTTTATTTACAAAAAAGTAAGTATAAAATTACATATGTACTAACAACAGATAATATATTTTTATTCAGTACGACAAAAATAGCGAATTACCAACACTTCTACAAATTCTATAATTACTACTTCTCTAATTACTGTTGAGCAAAATAAACAAATTAAGAGAAATTTTTTAAACTGCCAATAATGATAATAAATTTTTCCGTTATTTTAATAGAGATTAAAATTTAATTTTGCTAATCATCTCTGAGATAAGAATTTTTTTATTATTTCCACTCTGACGACGTTTCATTTACATAAAAGAATTAAAATTTTTTAGGTAAAATAATTGAAAGATATATGTTAATTTTTTTTTATTTTTTTTTTTTTTTATTTAGTAGAACCGGATTTTTAATTTTTCCTTTCACAAAGATTTGTATGGAATTATTTATAATGGAAATTCCGATCATTTATTCTTTTTTATTAGTTGATAAACAAAACAAAACTATTAAAATTTTCGAAAAGTTTTTGAAATAGGCAACCTTTTCTTAGGAGATCTGTTACAGAAATTTAACATATTAATTCCATGAACAGATTTAACCATCCTTACTGAATAAATCCAACTGATGTGAGCGTGCACACATACATTTAAATACAGTATTTTAGATCTCAAAGCATTGTTATTAAGGAAACTCAAAACGTCCGAAATAATAAATTTGGCAGTTTTTTGTTGATAAAAATCGCTAGTTTTCCATTCCTTAAAAACTATAACACAAAACTACATCAAATTAATAACGTAACTTCATTATTTTAAGATCGAAAAAATTCTAATTTGGTAGTAAAATATCATTACTAAAATAAATTTACCTACCACTATGACGCAATGGAAACAGCTGATTGCGCAATTTTTACGGAAAAAAACTATCACAGTGACTATAAACAAAAACCGAATCAAATTTTACAATATTTTATAAACGTGTATAATTCTATTACATTATTTCAAGATTTAAAAAAAAAATATTAAAATTTCAGATAAGTTATTATATTAATGCATTATAAATTATTTTTGGTTAGAAGACGTTCTTTTATCTTTTATAAATTACATGTTAAATCTACTGCCGTAAATACGTTTGCATTATTCTACAAGAACCGTTACGTCTTATTCTTTCTTCCCCGTTTTTTGTTTTTATCTATATTCAAACAAATAAGACCGGCAATATCAGGTACAATTTCATTTATTTTTTTAATGATGCTAAATTTGATATTGAATTATGATACAAGAACGATACTTTTGCGTTAATAGGTTTTTTCGTGATGCAATTCGCTGAAGTAATCAGTCATTAATGATTAAGTTTTATCATTACAGAAAATGAGTATAAGTGCCGTAATCACAAAAAAAATTGTACATCTTTGACCGTTCTTTGAATTACTTCATTGAGGTAAGATCGATTCAAAAAAATAGTACACTTCATAATTTTAATAAAAATTACGGATCTTTGTCAACGCAGGGATAAAAACGTTGCCGGCTCACATTTGTATTCGCACAAGATGGAATGTGAAATGAAGGAACCAGAATGAGTGGGAATAGTTAAAAAAAAAGCTTAAGTCTATATTTTATTCTGTTTGTTATAAACATTCAAAAAATGGTTACAAAGTAGCAACTGCCTTGAATAGATATCGCACGATTCATAAACAACGAAAGAGGGCTCAATTTAAGTAATCTTGCGCAGTTATGTGGATAGGGGTTCGGTGGTAATTTCATCAACGTAACTTCATACGTACCGAAGCAAAAGCAAGCATTTTTCACTTTCATTATGTTCGGTTAATATGATCAATTATCATGGTCCAAAAAATTTACAATAAAATATTAATAAGAGTTTAACAGATAGGTTGACTAGAATAACAATTCGGAAGTTAGTAGAATATCCTTGCAGCCTTCATAAGTTGGAATCCATAAATAGTTACGTTCCTGGTTCGTAAAGCAACGGCGAAATAAGCCGCCACCTATGATCATATGTAGTAAGAAATCGAAAACGAACGATGTTTAATACGCAGATCTCAGGAATTGAAGACATTACAATTTCACTCCTACGGCTGTATTTCGATCTTTCAATAGAAAGACTGAGGACTTGATAGACCAGACTGAAAGGCAAGTTTAATCTCTGCATCACCTCCGCAGTAGACGCTCGTTAAAAATTTCTGGACTTATGAAAAACATATAACTAGCTACGAATAAGATTTCTGTAATTTAAAGTTAATAGAGCAAACTATTAATCTTTCTACTCTTAAATATTATGCATTCAAATCCCTAAAATACTACTTTTTTTTTAACGGAATTTAGTTTGTTCTTCATTCAATTTTGTCTGATGGTTTTCAATATGGTTGTATAATAAGCAAAGCACCGAAGTAGTATTTTTATTACATTCGTAATTATTTTTTCGATTTTTTAAATAATTTCATTTCAAAAGAGAAATATCACTTCTCTGTTAAGCTTTTGCTAATTAATTATTACTCTTCTTAAAAGATGCTCTTGTTGAAGAGTAATTTTCACAATTAAGAACTGCAAGAAAATATATAGTTTTCAAACTAAATTCAATAATATTATTTAATACTAATAATTTTTCGAAAAAAAAAATTGTTTTCGTTAAGAGGAGCTCATTAGGAAATATTAAGTGAAGAAATAACACATACTCTTTAGATTTCAATAATGAAACTGATGTCAAAATAAAAATTAATTTTCCAAGTTTTGTTAAAACAGGTTATCTCATGCGCGCATAACCCAGCACAAACACAATTCGAGATAATGGGAACAGATTGATATAAACAAAGTTATGGAAACTTTTTGTTTTAGTTTGTCTGGAAAAGGTAATGTGCAAATAAAAGGTATCTTAGCGATTATTTATAGACATTAATTTAAATAATTTGTACATTTGTTCATTAAATCATAGGTAGCGTATACAAAAAATATTTACAGAACTCTCATCATAAAAAAAGTCGTGATACAATAACATTTTTACCAAAAAGCTCATATCTCGACAAAGATTTATCAGATTTTGATAAAAGAAAAATGGAAAACATTTTTTCTATGGAGAAAAATGGAGAACCTTTCTTCTACAATTATTTGTGGAACGACGCAGCTACCTCTTATATAACGCGATATTGTTAAAGACTCAAAATACTATTACTTGTAAAACGACGGTGTAAAGCAAGTTATACTCACCGTTTATGAAAACATCGATGAAAGAATTAGTTATTTCGGCCCTGAAGTTTGGGCATTTCAAACGAACTGCGATATAAACAAACGTTCGGACATTCTGATTTATACATTTTTGCTGTTAAATAATTTTTCTCAAAGTTGGAAGTAATTCTATATAAGTACGAAATAGACTTTTGAAACTCTTCAAAGATAGATTTTAATTTAATTTCCATTTTACGAATAATTTTTTATAATACTGTTCTGTCAAAACATCAACGTAGATGTGGCAATGAACTCTCTCTTTCAGTAGCGCCTGTGAATATTTCAACTATATAATTTATTATAATATTAATTTCTGGAGGAGTTACCTACAAATATTCATTATTTAGATTCAAATAACTAGGGAATGTGAAAAATAAGTAAATAAAAATTAATCATTGTATCATTAGAAAGGTTGAAATGCCTTAATCCAGCCCGGTGAAGGTCGATTTACTTGTTAAATCTACGAAAGCGGTTTGGTTTAACCTACGAAATGAAGATGTTCATTAGAATAATCAACTCGATGATGTTGTGTAATTCGGTTGCAATATTCTCGGTTCTTGGCCTAGATCGAGGTCATGCTTTGGTCGGTCAACTTTATACCATATATTAACATAACCCCCGACTGCGGTGATTTCAGGTATGTGCAGTGACGCCTATCTCTTTATTATTAATAATTCAAGTATAAAATAAGTTATCAGATTGCAGATAAAAAATTATTACTACACTTCAAGCAAGTTTTATTCTGGGAATGGTGTTACAATTCGCAGATCGCTTTTAAAACTGCACGGTCTGTATGTTTAAATACATATTAAAGAAACGTTTGTTTCCGTGAATTATTTTGATCCATATTATTATACGTTTATTAGAATTTTATCTAAAATTTCGCAGGTAGACCCATTAGAAAGAGTTAACTGAAACTATGAATAAAATATATCTGCTTGCGTGTATGCGCGCATATGTATACATACAAACAAACCACTAATAAGCAATATTAATTAGTTCTGTTTTAAATTCACTATTTTTTCTGGATACTAAGTAGTTTAGTTTATAAAATGTTTTGCATCGTGCAATTAATAAATTCAAAAAAGAATTATGTAAAAAAGTTAAAAAAAATTCTACAATCGTAAAAAAAACTTAAGTTTTTCTTCTTTTACACATAAGGATTAGGCTTATGCCTGATCCTAACTATTGCTATCTATTACTTCCGAGTGACGGATAATTTTATATTTGTATGGGAATCCTATTACCAAATATTCTCACCAGGTGTTGCTTCCATCGACTGCGGTAATCTGTCACTCTTTCTCAAGAATGACAGATATTTTATAGCTTATTCAGATTTCGGTTCTTATTTCTTCATTCCTTCATTATCCAAGGACTTTGGTAGTTCTACAAGAAACATATCTGATTGAACGGATAAAAACCTGGCAGTAAAGGATTTAAAATTTTTCAACATCAATTTTTAACTATGTTATTCAATCTACGTCCATACTACTCAAATATTAGGTATATATGAATACACAGGTGCGTATACAGATAAATATTACGCAAACATTTAATAAAGCCTTTTGTTTTATTAAACCATACATTTTTATTACGAGATTAAATAGAAAAAAACCAATACTAATAAAACTACGTGGTGAAATAAATGCTAGAATTATTGAAAAATCTAATAAAGGCTGTAGTAAAATAGTCCTTTTTTTTTAATTACTACTTTTACTAAATAATTAAATTGCTATTTATTTTTTTTAATTACTAAATCATATGAAATTGATATTCTGTACTTATGATTCCAGGAAAAGGCTAACGCTTTTAATAATTTATGACTTATATTTATTTACGAGCATAAATAATTAACAACTTACCATTAAAAAATATAAAACAGGAATGTAAACAAGCGATTTTTTTTCTTACCTGAAATTATAAAAAAAAAGTAAAGTTACAAAACATTGTATTGAAAATAATACAATAAATTACATTAAAGTATAAAAGTGTTTTATATGAGTACATGCACAAACCTAGCGTTTGCATTTTGAAGGAAAATTATCAAAGTACAAATGGACCATTGTTTTTCATTTTGTAAAATCACAAATACTTCGAAATTAAAATTATTTTACGAAATAAAACATTATAATTAACAAACTATGTATGCAATAAAAATATTTACATTCAAGACAAAAAGAAAGAAATCAAATTGAGAAATTAAAAGAAAATGCAACAGTCTAAAAAAAATCATAGCTAAAAAACTGTCGTATTTAGTATTATCAAAAATGTTATTATTTTGTCGGGGATTTTTTCTTCAAACTACAAACAGAATTGTTTAATATCAGTATTCATGACGGCTACCGTTTTGTTCTATAATACAAATTGGCCGTAGATTTACTTACCTTTATGCAGAGTTTCTGATAGGTTCTGGAAGATATGGAACTTTCCGAATTGTCTGGGAGTGCTAGACGGCAAGCATGTTCAAATTTTGCTCCTCTAAACAGGGCTCACAATTTTTTAATTATAAACAACTTTTCAATAATCTTGCTAGCTTTGGTGGATGCAAACTATAAGTTCATTGCAGTTGATGTTGGTTCGTAGGGTAAAAATAGCGACGGCGGAATATTTTCGAATTAAAATTTTTGAAAACCATTTGAAAAAAGTAAAATAAATGTACCAGAAGATAAAAACCTCCCAGGCATTACATGTGCAGCACCCTTTTGTAATTTTAGGAGATGAGGCATTTCCCCTGAAAACATCCCTTTTTTTTCTGTTTAGCTTCCAGAATCACCGTAAGGTATTACTTCAGAGGATGAATGAGGATGATAGGTATGAATGTAAATGAAGTGTAGTCTTGTACAATCTCAGGTAAACCCTTCCCGAGATGTGTGGTTAATTGAAATCCAACCACAAAGAACGCCCGTATTCACGATATAGTATTCAAATTCGTATAAAATTAACTGCCTTTACTAGGATTTGAATCTCAGAACTCTCAACTACGAAACCAGCTGATTTGCGATGATGAGTTTCACCACTAAACCAACCAAATGGGTTCCTTGAATGAATACGCCGATATCAAATTTCTGTATTTATCTAACTGTAGATCTCTGATCAAAAAGATTTATTTAAAGAATGAAACCGACAGATCACTTACTTAATACTACGACGTCAAAGAAAAAATCCAATAATATTTTCACAGTTTATAAATTATAAAATATACATCGTAATAAGCTTTCGTAAGATCTGAACATTAAAAGAGCAGTTTATGAACAACAGATTAATTAACATTACGGGGTATTAATTTAGTAGAACGGGGGAAAAGAGAACAAGAAACATTTTGTGTTATTTTAAAAGGAGTGCAATGAGCATTATGGTCATGTCAGGTGCAATAAGTGGGCCTGCACAGTCACGCTAGGAGGAGTGACCGATGGATTAGAACAGGTAAGAATGGCGCCGAGCTACTCGAGGTGCGTGAACATTAAACATATCTTCTTAAAGCTAAATAAAACAGAATTAAATTAGCTTACTTTTTTATTTCACAAAACAAATTAAATTTTTAACCGAGGAAATTATTCGTTAATAATATACATATCGGCAACAGAATAATCGTACAACATTAATATTTTTTTTTAAAATTTTTATATTATTTAATTAATTTTATTTTGTACTAAGGTATAAATGTTACATTTTAATTTAAAATAAGAAATTATATAATACGCTTCCGTCATACCGTAATGTAACAGAAAGAAGGCAGTAGTTTAATGATCTTGCCGAGAATTCAGCCTAGACAATAATTATTATAACTGTTAGATCCTAACTCTAAGCATTAAATATATAGATTGCACGCAAAAAACAATTCCTCATATATATTAATAAATTAAACAACATCTAAAAGAGATTGTACCGTTATCTTGGGTTAAAAATTGTCGTAAATTGTAACAAAATATGTTACTTCTACTCTCCTCAATTATCTTATTTCTTCTGATGTAATAAATTTCTTACATAAATTTTAATGCGCGTTTGTTTGTTTTCACTTCACGTGAAACTTTCCCTCAGAAAAAAACGCAAACTAATTTTTTTCATTGACAATCATTTGAAAGTAAATTACTTTCAAAATTTGACTTTTTTTCTTTCTCTTTATTTCTTTATACACACCCCCACAGCAACCGGACCCATCGTTAGGCATTAATCAGTCGCCGCGGAGTGTCGTGGCAGCAGTCTGCCCACTCTTCTTAGCCTCCATCTGAGGCTGTTCCATAGGGGTCCTCCCAGCTTCTTCGGAACGTACTGACCTCCGCTTCTGGAATGCCGATGCGTCCCTCCACTGGGGGGCTACCCATCCTGTCCATAACCTACAACTTTTAGGGGAAGCATTTATCAACCCTTTCACTTTCCGCGTCCCTCACATACCTCGAGGGTCCCTCGTGTCATCAAAATTTGGCTTATCTAAATTAATCTGTAAATTTACGAAAAACCTATCTTATTTAAAATGAAAATTAACTTCTATTAAATAATTAGTATAGTTTTTATTAAATTCTAAACACGTGAACTGATCCGTAGATTTGACTGGCAGTAAAGCAGCTATGCAAGAACGTTCTCGTATAAACTCCTTTCTAGATCTGCGGGTTAATTGAAAACCCACACCTCACGCAGGTAGCGTCATCCAGACGAGAGCAGTCTAGACAAGCAACAGTTGTACATAAAGTTGAGTAAATCTGGTCGATTCTGACCTATAAGGGAACTAGGTCTAAGTTATCGTTGTTGCGAGCAACAAATTCTTTGATGTGTTATTAATATATTCCGATAACAATAATGAGACATTTATATTCACAAGAGCTTAATTAATTAATAGAGAACTAGGCGTGGGGTTGTGCTTCCACAAACTCGGTTAGCTAGTTCAGAGGGCAACGAGTAGGACAAGAAGAAAGATGTCCGAAAGAAGCCTACAGCGAAGGCAAAGGCTGAGTAAAAATCACTGATGTAAATGTCTACCGAGGCATTTGCATCGGTGGCATCCCAACAGAGGCCAGGCTGATGATTGTGACATGTAATCAGTTCAAGGGTCAATAAGACGACTCCCCGCTAGGAACGGGAGGGATGATGTGGCGACCGGAGCGTCACAAGATGGATGTCTTCCCCTACGGAGGTTGGGATGTATTCGCCGGGAAATAACTAATAAACAATATATGCATTTATTCATCAAACTAATTTAACTTAAAAGTGATATTACAAAGAAATACAGTTTGATAAAACTTTTACATAAGTATTTTCAATGTAGTCAACTATAGAAAATACCAAATTATTTTTGCTATTTCTTTTTACCAACATAACTACTTGGAGAATTGTCAGAAGCATTTGAAATAAAAAGGGGCGTAAGGTAGGATAGAGTGATGGAATCCCCCCCCCAATTCTATTGAACATTACCTTAGAAAAAATAATTAAAGAATTGGTTAATCGGTATATATAGAAAAGCGAAAAAAGAAACTGGCCATTAATCATTTAGCCTAACGCAGTTATCCCAGCTACAAATAAAGAAGAAACAAAATTAAAAGTACATCTATTGACAGAAAAAAGCAAAAAGATAGGTTTAGAGATATCCTATGAAAAAACAGAATTTATAACACATGTTATAAATGATAAATGAAATATTAAAAATAAAAACTGTGTAGAAGAAATAAATTTTGAAAAGGGATACACAAAAGCAGCAAATTTAAGTATATTAGGAATATATATACCACCAACTGTAATTCTAAAAGAAGGAATTAAAAATAAGATTTATAAAATGGAAACAGTTTATAGACTGACAACGGATGTTTACAATAAGTAAGGTGTAAAACTAAACTACGACACTACAAAACAGTAATTTGTCCAGAAGCTTTATATGAAAGTGAGTGTTTAGGAAAGTTTAATGTAAGAAACTTTTAAAAGAAGAAAGAAGAATCTTAAGGAAGATTTTTGGATCCTAAAAAACAGAGGAAGGTTACAAGCTGAAATCCAATAAAAAAATTTACCCAGATATAAAAGATTTAGAAACGGAAATGAGGAGAAGAAGACTGAGGTTTTTTGTCTATATTTATAGAATGTGTGACAATAGACTGAGGATTTCAAACCAGATGAAAAGGAAAACCAAAGAACAACTCCAAAAATATTTTCAGAAGATCAAAAACAAGCACTCTCGAAAAGAATGAAAAAATTCTGGAAACAACGGAAAAAAGAAGAAAAAAAAATGCAACAAGGTCTAAAAAGGTCTAATCGTAAGAAGAAGGAAAATTATAGAAGACATTTTACCTTTAAAAAATCTGTAAGTTTTAATTGTCAAATTGAACTCTCCATAAAGCTACATTTTACAAACTTTACAGTCTCAAACATATTTTATGAATTACATCTGTCAACCGACAAATGAAATCTATAGATTTTTAATGAAAATTATAAACATAATCATATGTAATATATATGTATATACATTTACACTGTACACATGTAAACAATATAGTATTTAATTTACAAAATTTATATTAAACAATTAATATTAGAAAACACATTATGATCAACAATTTTAGTTTTAATCATGATTGGGTGATGAGAACTAAAATTAACGGATCCGACTAAATAATTTTTAAGAGAAATCTATTACATAAGAAAATATTCACCAAAATAGTGATTAACGTAACAATTTTGTCGTCAAGTGATTTTGAATAATCTATTAATAATATATACACCGTGCATTAATAAACAATTATAACATAAAAGTAACTTTTTAAGATTAATATTAAAAGTTCAACAATCCCATGCCGCTAAAATAAGCTAAACACCGACATACAATTTTAACATGAATGTTCTTCAATGCTATTTCTTTAATTCTTACGTAATTAAATCCTTATAGGACAAACGTGTTGGCTTTCACTATATATAATTATCCTCCAATTTTTTTTTCTACATAAAAAAGATCTACTCTTCCATATATTTATTATTAAGATGATTTATAAAAGAGTAAAATAATTCCATAATAACGGAACACCAACTATTTCAAAATACTTATAATCTTCAATACATATCAAACAGAAAGATAAATTACCAATATTCATCAATATGTTGCTTTCTATGACAAGTATAGATAACATTCTATTACATACTACACATATATATATAAATCAGAGTTTGAAAAGAAAAAACACATATTCAACCCTTTTTGAAATAAGTGTATTTCATATTTTAGTGAAATACAATATTGGAATTTGAATTATCTACACAATGAAAATAAATGATTTGTCATACAATGAAACAATAGTTATGAAGAGAACAATAGAAAGTACGCAACATACCGCCGCCTCCTGTGTGATTTGAATATCAACTATACGAGTATACTATGACTAACAATGTAAGTGTATATATATATATATATATATATAAGAGAATATAAAATATCACTCGGAATTTATATTGTTATTTTAATAAAATATAATGGCTATTAATGAGTATTATACACGTCACAATGAAAATACAAAATAAAATATGCTTACGACCAACATTAATATTTTTGAATTAGAGAGTACGTCATATAAATTTCAAAGATATATATATAATTCTGATTAACAATAAAGGAAATTTTTAAGAATTTATAATATTATATCTTTATATACAGTTAATTTTAATAGCTGAATAAATTAATAACTCCAATATAATGGAACAGAGGGTTATAAAATTACTTTAATAAAGCCTTTAAATTATTTAAAATGGAGAAGGCTTGAAAAAACCGGTAACTGAGAATTTCATAAGAAATTTTAATTACTGTACTATTATTAATAAATATATACTATATATATAAATAAATTTTGGGAAATTTAACCCATAACAACTGGTAAAAAAATTATGTTTATTAAGAATACAATTGAAAACTTAAATCGATGTTAGTAAATTACGTGGTAAATAGGACGATTTCAGATAAGTAATCTTTCCTGTACAAATGAAATAAAAATAAAACAAATACAAGGATAAAATTAAAAAAAAATTTTTCAGATGAAGCATCAGTAATCGAAAATAAAATTTGTTTTTAGTTCATGGTGTACATTTACTACGTCAATAATTAAGAGAACAGAATAACTATCGTAAAAAAATAGGCCTAACCCCCCCCAAAAAAAAAAATTGTGCGGTCGTACTGCGGGGACTACTGTTTCTATACGATTGTACAGAATATATCACGAAGCTCTGTCGGAACTTTCAAAACCTATTCTATTCGTGAAAATAATGTTAAAAGTTCATATAAACATATATCCTAAAATGCTTCGTTGCGAGTTCGGCTAGTGAAAGAGTTCGCTCGGATTTCAGCTACCCCAGTAAAATGAGGTCGTACTGAATTTTTTAGGACTAATTAAAGAGCAGTATTAATAATTTTTTTCATGGTTTTTGATATGAAATTCGAATAAACTAGGTTCCAGAACCGTATCTGCAGTAGTTTTTGAGAAATCTGGGGTGTAAACAAGTAAATTGGAGTAAAAAACCAGTTTTATATGTTTGACGAACCATAACTTTTTTAAATTGATAGTAAACCTATAAAACTTGTAGAGGATTTAATTCTGAAGAAATTGGTGTAAGATAAGTTGAATGGAACAAAAAAAAGTTAAAAAAATTCAAATTTTATTTGGAAAGAGTGCACTAGACCGAAGTGCAATATACTTAACAGTTTGTAATAAATGTTTATATGCCATTTTAATAATAAATGCCATTTTCAACATTTCTTGGCATGCTTCTCTACTGCTTTTATTGCTTTATTTAGTTCATCAGGGTTGTTCTTAAGTTGCTCAGCCTCATCCATAATGCGGACAATTAATTCCGCACGAGGAATATATTTTTGTTTTGTATACAATATTTTTCATCCATCAGCAGACGCAAAAGACATACTTCTAGAATTTTCGATTTGTATTCCACAGTTGCAGAACTCAAAATGAAGCGGATCGTCTCCTATGTGAACATGTTGAAATGGTTGTCTCTCTCTCTCTTTATCTGTTTAGCCTCCAGAACTACTGTAAGGTATTACTTCAGAAGATGAATGAGGATGGTGTGTATGAATGCGAATGAAGTGTAATCTTGTACAGTCTTAGGTCGACCACTCCTGAGAAGTGTGGTTAATTGAAAAAACCTAACCACCAAAGAACACCGGTATCCATGATCTGATATTCAAATTCGTATAAAAATAACTATCTTTACTAGGATTTGAATGTTAGAACTCTCGACTTCGAAATCAGCTGATTTGCGATGTCGCGTTAACCACTAGACCAGTCCGATGGGCTTGGAGTGGTTGTTTATATTAAGGATAAGTGTCCTCCAAACCATTAAATATGCAACTCCAATCCGCTTAGAAATACGTGTATTGACGCCTGGACAGCGCTGAACTGCATCGATAGTAATTTCATCAATAACAGCGTCGTGTTGTATAAATCGTTCGTAGCTTGGACGAATATTAGGTAGTGAACCTGTTCCCCGAAGACTGCGAGAAGTCGCGCTAATTGTTTTGGGATCTGGAATCCTGCGATTCGGAAAACGTATTTCATATGCTATTGCAGCAACTGTCGCAATATTACCATTACATATACTCAAGATTAATACCATATCAGCATACATCCTCCGTGACATTACTTCAACAGATCATGTACAAACTAAAATTCACATAAAACCTTCGCTAACGAGAGCAAAGTCCACAGTACCCGATATACTTAATTTACCGTACAGAATGATTTAAACACCAATACAATCTTGCGTATTGTTGTCAGCTGTTGTAATTTTATAGCCAACATTGAAATGATAATTTTTCAAATAATTTATTGTATTTCTGTCATTAATAAAAAAATTATTATCTAAGAAATTTGTATTTATTTTTATTTTACAATTGTGCAAGTTCCAACATTTTAAAAATTTCTTAACAGTCAATTTTGTATTTACAAATTTTTCATATAACCAAAAACAAATTTGGTAATTAAATAAATAACTTTCTGACAAATATAGAAATGTAATCTCTTTAAATAAAATTAGAATTTTTTAACTTTCTTTGTTTTATTGAACTCATTTTACATAATTTTTTAAAAAATTAAATTCTTTACAAGTTTTAAAGTTTAATGAGTTTATTACTCCTTAATAAAGTTATTGTACATAAAACATATAAAACCAGGGGTTTTTTATCCCAATTTATTGATTTTCATCCTAGATTAGATTCCTCAAAAACTATTGCAGGTAAGGTTTCAGGAATATTTTATTCCATTTATCATATCAGAAACCATAAAAAATCACTAATTCTGTCCCTGAATTAACGTCCTAAAAATTTCAGTACGATCTTATTTTACCGGTATAGCTGAAATCCTTCACTAGCCGTAACTCAAAAACGAAGTATTTTAGGACATATATTTATATGAACTTTTTCCATTATTTTCAATAGAAAAGGTTATGAAAGTCCCGGGAAAACTTTATGATACACCAGTATACTAAAAATATTATGCGATCGTCGTCGTGTGAAGCATTCATCTCATTAATCACAATATATCTAAACAAAAATAAAATTTCATTAATTATTATGTAAATAATTTACTTCAACAAAGCGCACTGAAATAATAACTCTAGGATGGTTTTAACATATATTTAAAGAACGCTATTCCTATTTTAATTCATTGTGTTAATAAATATTATCCTCCAATGGAGATGAGGCTGAATGATTTATACAGTTTCATGGAATACATTACATTACATAAGTTAATACAATCTGTGTTATTAAAACAATGTTAACTGAGAGAAGCGAAAATCTGTTTTAATTCGACATTCCAGTATTTAGAATGTTTTTTCTGTGCTTCTACTTATTGCCGACCGCATTTTCCGGCTTTTATGACTTTTGGTAGTAAGATTGCTGGTTATTAACAGCATTATAAACGCATATAATGACGATTTACTAGTCGGATGAAAATTTACGTTACCTCGTCGGAATAGTAGCCATAGTACTGGTTTCCGATTACTTTTCCGGCTTAAGAAAAACCGAAGACACCACATGGTTTAGACAACCCGTTAATTATGTAAAGAAAAAGAAATAAAATGTTTTTCGCTTTTCGTTACTAGGAAAAAAAATAAGATATATTTATTAATGATATTACTTCTACAAATAATTTTCATGTAGAATGTAAATTATTTTTCCGCATTGATTGAAAGGCAATCAAACATTTTTTGAATAATAAGAATTTTTCTTAAACATTTATTAACATTTTATGTTGAATTAATTTTAATATTGAAAAAAGTAATTTTCAGTAATTAATCAATAAAAAATTAAAATTAATTTATATATTTAAAAAAATGGAAAAAATTTACATTTCTTAATTAAACGTATTGATAATAGAAAAATTACAATTTAAAATTATTATCATTTAGATAATAATTTTTCTGTTAATAATTGAATACAGAACAATTAGCTTAACTGCTCATGCGTCAAAAATCTTAACTAGGATTCTGTAAGAAGAATTGAGAGGAGAGTGGAAGAAGTGCTAGGAGAAGACCAATTTGGTTTCAGGAAAAGAATAGGAACAAGAGAAGCAATTTTAGCACTCAGATTAAT
>JAAAKQ030153918.1:0-12891 GCA_010016005.3 Zanna intricata | reverse complement strand
TTAATTGAAACCCAACCACCAAAGAACACCAGTATCCACGATCTAGCATTCAAATTCGTATAAGAATTTTTACCTTTACTAGGATTTGAACCTTAGAACTCTTGACTTCAAAATCAGCTGATTTGCAATGTCGCATTAACCACTAGACCAACCCAGAGGGATTTTTGGGGATACCGTGAATTTCTATCATACTTTTACGGCTATATTGCTCCGTATCTTCAAGTCTGAACTCAAGCTGTTTAACTTGATGTCAAAAGAGATTATAGTTTTTAGCTGTCAAATTGTCAATTTTTTGAACATACCCTTCTAATTTTAGTGTCTGGTCAACAATGATTTTTGAGTTATCATCAATCTTTTTGTATAGGGGTCTGATGATTCATTCATATCACTTATCATATGTTATGTTTCTGGGCTCTAATTCATTTATCACATCATCAAGTGTAAAGTTGTTTCCTTGTACAGCAGTTTCTAGATGAAGATCTTCTCTTTTGTTTTAGATGCAATGTTCACATCTCCAAATTTCATTATTAAATGTTAACAATTCAATGTCATCATTGCTCATATTTTTACAGCTTGCATGAAACAATGTCTTGCAGTCATTGCAAGTTATTTTACAATGTTTAATGGTTATATCTTTATTACAAGCTCCACATTTGGACATGATGTTGGCGTAAACAGCAGTGCATGAAGAATAATAAACCAACAATAAATTTTGGGGATTAATAGACGGCATATAGATCCTCTGTTGATGTGTATTCATATCGAGCACAAAGTTGTTTCCCTTAAAACACTGTTCCGTTTCATTATACAATTACTATCAATCAATCAATCAATCACTACCGCGAAAATAAGATTCTACATTTCACCACTATCAAACACCGACACGCTAATTGTTCCCGATGTTTACTCCTCGAACTCTGAATCGATACTGATGAAAACATTCATTTTAAATGCTCTTATCTTTCTATTTTCCATTTTTTTTAGAATGCATGTTTCACATTTATACAGAAGTACACTCCTAACAACATTTCATAAGGCATTTCTTTAAATGCAACTTAATCTTATTATTTAGTATGCTTCTTTTTCTGTATAACTTTCTTAAACATTGCTACACTTGATTTTATTTCATTTTTATATTTGTAATCTTCTTTTAAATCAGAAGTAATGTTACTTTTCATCTTTTGCTTCTTTTATGCTCACTCATTTGCTTAACACTTAACTTTGAAATCTTCAATTCAGTATTTCGTGCTTCAATTCCTTAATACACCATGTTATCTGGGAACCTTGGTTTATTCTCTTTATATGCTGATCCCTACATCATATCGAACAGCTTTCATTATATCTTCAACATATGTTAAACATTGTTGGTGGTAGGCAGCACACCTCTCACCAATAGCTAGTTCTTAGCCTAGTGTCATTTGTCCCCTTTCCCTTTCTAAATACATACTTCATTTTCTCTAATTGTAGATAATGTTTCTACCAGCATATTGACAATATTATTTTCTTATATACATATATGCTATTTCAAAAATGAGATTACTGTAAAAATAAGTTTTCATTCAGGAACCAGCATGTAGAAAAATACATAATTTTTTGAATAAAATATAGATCTTAATCCTGTATTACTTTCTCTTCATAAATTTTCAATGGCTGAAACAAAATGTGATCCTAGGCTCTCCTATAGCAAAAAAGGGGTTCTCCCATAAAGATACCTGTCTATCTTCATTTCTATTAACAATGAAGACAGAATTTAAAATAATAAATTAAAAAAAAAAAATCCCTTTCCATTAAAAAAAATAATCAATGAGTGTGATTAGATTTATAAATTACATATGTGCAATGAAACAAGAATCATTCATCCTCGTAATTACAATTTTTGTATGTTCTGAAAGGCTCACCATGAACTTCGGGAGAGAGCAGCAAACATTTCTTTAACTCGATCACCTAAACCGTTGTTATTACGGCATCCTAGTACTCATCTTTTATTATTTAAGAAATAGACGTTCTTTTACAAAACTGAGAGTTGCATCATGCATCTTTCAAACACTAATTACCATTCTGAATTTATAAATGGATTTAAAAGAATACTAATTAGAAGACCTTGTAATCAATCTTTTAAAACACGAATCGTTCAAAATGTGAACGCATTGCTTTACTATAAATGTCTAGGTCTTCGATGGAATTAGTAGATATTTAATTTGGGCTAACATAAGATATATTAAATAAGAATGAAATATAAATGCTGAAATAATAAAATCGATCTTGATGTTTGGATTTTGTTTGTTACTTCTTAGTGTTTTTCTGCAGATTGTAGTCGACCGTTTAATATTACGGCTGAAATTGGAACTATGAATGTAGAATAGAACTTAAAACATCTCTCTATTCGCTAGATAGCGTGACAAGCGATCACTACCCCCCTCCCTAATGCTGTTGACATCACGCATTGGTAGGAAGTTGGAACATTTTATTAACAGTGCTTTATAGTTTATCATGATCCTCGAAGGTGTGAGGTTGAGGTTTGTGAGGAGTGTATGTGTTTTGTTTATTTGCTGCTATGGCGTGTGTTGAGAAGTGGAAAGTGATCTGGTGCATTTGTTTTGTGGTTATTCGAGCATTAAGAACAGAAGCACTGGACACAGAGGCACTTGGTAAGTGTTTTCTAGATTTTTGCGAATAGAATACTGTGTACTTAAACCGGACATTTTACCGAGGTCTATGGCCCTAACCCATGTACAGTTATTTTTTATACTATTGAATTTTGTATGTGGCACTATAACTGATTTGTTATTTATCTTTTTTAGGGTGTAGTACCACCAACCCTGATGATTATATTATATAGGTCGGCGCATAAACAATATAAATGTTGTTATTGTTTTATAATGACCGTATTGTAACCTATAATATTACTTGCAATAGAAGGAAGAAATTTTCAGATTTTTATTACAAATTTTTTTTAGGTAGTGCCAATTATTCTTATTTATTTGTTTGTGGTTTAAAATTTAATATATCAGTAAATGAAAATATTTAATGTGCTGGCAACGGCCTTTACACTCATTTAACGCATGATCAGACTACTTTGAATTTCATAAATGGGTTTCTTGGTATTTATGTTTTTTTGATGAATTCACATTGTTAGTAAGTTATGTAAAAAAATATTAATGAAGTTATTTGTAATTTAGCCAGTGAAGGATATTTTTTTGATTCTGGTTTGAGAGTACTTTTCTACGTGTAAAATTAATATTATATTTAACAGTGTCTTTTTTTAACCAATAATAGCCACATGATATTTTTTGTGTTGTTGGGGTTAATAGTGGATGTTTTATTTGTTTTAAAGATTTTGATAGTTTTATTATATAAAAATCCTTTGTAAAAGAGAGTGGAAACTAATACAATATAATGGTCCTATTACTATATTTATAATGCTTTGTTTATAATCAATTATTTTGATAATTAAATAAGATAGATTTTTTTTGACACCTTAAGATATTGAGTTATCAAAAAATTAAATTTTTTAATTATAAAAAAAATTAGAAAACTTAGACATTGTTTCTCCTTTTAAAAATTGACAGGATTAATGATTAAAAATTGTAAATTTTGTAGTGCTAGGTTATTTGTGTCTGAACTACCTATGTTAACTTATACATGAATGCTTAGAATGAAATTTCAGATTTTATAATTTTTTGTTGTAGAACTCTCTCATATAAAATTAATTGAAGCTAAAGAGATTACGAGTTCATTGATTGTTCATTTTCTTGTAAATAATTGTTTGGTGTGAGTATGAGACAGAATGCTGTCATGTAAATTTAATTTTTAATTTTTCACCATTTCACTACTTGAATAAATATCATTTGTACAGTTTGATATCAACAATTTAGTGTTTTAAATTGCTTGTTATTGTTTTTGTTTTATGTATTATGGTTAAAATAAAAATTGGTAAATAAATATTTCTACCATAAAACAAAATAAATAAAAATAGTAGGTTGTGCCAAGACAATTAGATTTTTGGAATGTTTTCGAAAAATAAACAATAATTAAATTAGTTTTCTTTAGCTGTAGATAAATTAATTACAGTTTGAGATCAATAAAACATTGTAATATAGTTATGCTCAGAATAACAGTATTATTAGGTTTGTTTCACTCCAAAGGGGTTCATGACATTTTATTTTTTACCCTGATCATGTAACGTACTGCATCTATTGAAGTTTGATTTGAATTTGAACCCAGAACCTTCCAGATGAGTCAGGGATGATGAAGTTATAGCACAAATAATTTGTCTTCAGATAAAACTGAATATGGGTCCATGAAAATTAATTGATAACTTACTTGTGAAAAGATCTAAAAAATGTAATTTTTTCTTCATAGTTGCTCATGCGTGCTTGTGCGTCTGTCAAAGTTTCAAAGTGATTTACAGTATGCGTAATTATGAAGTAAATTTTTTGGCTGGAAATATCAGTGATATGATATGGTTGTTAATGGCTTTTTGATGTATTGGATATCAACAAATTCCTTAATTAAAAAAAAAAAAAAAGATTAAATATATCTAATATAATATGTTTTCATGTTATTTGTTTTTGCTCCATTAGTAACCTTTGTTCATCATTTAATACTTTCCTTAAATGACCTGCTTGCTTTTTATGGGAGTAAAGTTGTTGCTGTGTATTAATTTCAAACAGTTTATACATTAAATATTATAAATTTTTTTGTTTACCTTTTTTGTCTAAAAATTTAATCTTGGCAAAAGATTTTAATTCCATTATTTGTGTTAATATGTTAAAAAAAATAGCCGGCCTCTGTGGTGTGAGTGGTAGCGTCTCGGCCTTTCATCCGGAGGTCCCGGGTTCGAATCATGGTCAGGCATGGCATTTTTCACATACAGTACAATTCATTTATCTCATCCTCTGAAGATATACCTTAACGATGGTTCCAGAGGTTAAAAAAAAAAGAAGCAATTTTCAGAAGTTTGCCTTTAACTATTTTAAGTGTAATTTCCTATTATTGATCATAATTTTTCTTAAGAATTTTTAGTTAGTTTTTGAAAATATTTTTATTCAGAGTAAACAACTTTTGGTATCTGATACTTTCTGAAGGTGAAATTATGAGATTAAAGGAGTTGCTTCTTGAGTGTTATTATTGCCCAAGAAGTACCATTATCGAAAATTTGTAGGAATAATAATTTTTGGTACTTGTTCATTACCCCGGACTACTTTTGATTTAACAAAAAATTTGGTGAACTTATTTAATGGAATGATTCAACAATTAACAACAGTCACACTTCTCATTCTGGAGACCAAAAAGCAATTGCCTAATTTTTTATATAAATTAACTTGGAAAAATATTGCTAAAAATCTGAATTGCAAAAAAATAATTTTTAATTACTTTGTTAATGAGATAGAAATACTTTTCCTGTGTTTTAATATTTTACACTTGAGTGTAAAATTTTGGCAATACTTGAGTGAGTTTGGAACTGTACAGCAACTTATAATTAGTATGAGTATTACAGCCTATTCATGGTAAAGATGGTAAATTACCTACAGTTTTTTATAATGATAAATTAATTCACCGCAGAAGCTTATACATTTTTCCAGGCGGAGTCTATATCTATTGATCACCTCCTTGGCTCTATCCATATTTGCTCTTATGTCAGGAAGATATGCAATTGATTGTCAGCTATATCATTATATTGTTACTATTTTGTAACCTTCATGGGATAATTTTAATGGAGTTTAGACTTCAGCGTATTTGCCCATGAATCATTTTCCACATGCTGGTGTCCCAGAGAGCCAGATTGATGGTTGAAAAACCTTTTTATTAAAGTTTGGCCTCTATTGCTTCTGCAATATAACTTTTGGGCTGGAATCTTATCCAGTGGCTTTTAACTTTGCTGATAAAGAAGTAGTCCTTTGGTCTGATTAGATTGTTCAATCAGTAAAAGAATAGAAAAGTAATTCATTGCCAACTGGAGATTAATTTCTGTTACTTTGGATTATTACTTCAATTAACCCTTTTTTAGTTTTAGTATGACAGTCACTGATTAGACATTTCAGGTAACTTAATGATAGCTGCTGATTTAGAGTTTGAATTTCTGAAATCTATGATGAATACTACCTGTATGTTAAAATACATTACTTTCTGTTCTTTTCATGATGTTATCTAAAATATTTATTTTGTTTGGCATTAAATTGTAATGCCGGCCTCCGTGGCCAAGTGGTAGCATCTCGGCCTTTCATCCGGAGGTCCCGGTTCGAATCCCGGTCAGGCATGGCATTTTTCAAACACGCTACAATTCATTCATCTCATCCTCTGAAGATATACCTTAACGATGGTTCTGGAGGTTAAACAAAAAAAAAAAATTAAATTGTAATGTTAAAAAATGGAAATGCAGTGGTCTCTATTGCATGGTAATGTTTAAATAGTTTACATTTTGTAAATCTTTAAGATGCAATGAAATGTAGTTGCCAATTACTATTAGTGGTAGTTACTATTTAATTTTGGCTGTGGGTTTATTGCACATCATTGTGTGTTTAAAAGGTAGTTATAGATACTATCATACATCATCATTTACATGATCACTACATGCATCATTCTACATGTGTTGGCAATGACCTTTGGTGATGACAACAGGGATTTGTGTGTTATTCTTGTTTTCATTGAATAACCATTGAGTGAGTTCATTTCATTTCTACTTGTGATAAAAACATTATTAATTTGCATATTCTTCACGTTACTGTAAATATTGTCATTGAGCTTCAGTGAAAAACCATTTTATTGTGTTTTACTCCTTTTTTTTCCCATTAGTTAAATGCTTATATACAATTATCATATGAGTAATTGTATACGAGGTGTGGCTATTAAATAATGAGACTAATGCTCTAAAATATTTTATTTTAAATTTATACATATTTCATTATTATCCCCTTCAATATATACCCCTCCTCATCCATACAATGCTCCATGCAAATTTTCCATTGTTCGAAACAGCGCTGGAAGTCTTCTTCTGTGAGCTCTTTCATTATGAGTGCTGCTTTTTCTTTTACAGCTTTAATGGTCTGAAATCTTGTTCCTTTTAATGCAGATTTGACTTTGGGGGAATCAGATAAAAGTCACATGTTGACATATAATAAGGCGGATTGTCAAACACTGGGATGTTATACTTGGCTTGAAACGTTTTGATAAGACAATGCAGGGTGAGCCGGTGTGTTGTCCTGATGAAGAACCCATGAGTAGGTTTTCCACAATTAATGTCGTTTTTTCTTATTTCTTCATGGAGACGAGGAATGACCTCAAGGTAGTAATGTTGATTTATAGTAGACCTTCAGGAATCCAGTGAAGTACACACTCCCATGAATATCAAAAAATAATTTTAATCTCATCACTTTGAATTCTGATCGCCTTCAATGTCTTCTTGGCCATCTTGGAAATGCTTAAACCACTCTAAAACCCACGTATATGATAAAGATTCATTGCATGTACTTTTTTAATAAAAGATAAGTTTCAGTAGTGGTTTTTCCAAGTTTCATATGAAATTTCACGACAATTCTTT
Organism: Zanna intricata; assembly: GCA_010016005.3. Taxonomy (NCBI): domain Eukaryota; kingdom Metazoa; phylum Arthropoda; class Insecta; order Hemiptera; family Fulgoridae; genus Zanna; species Zanna intricata. The sequence goes on along the minus strand of JAAAKQ030153918.1, from coordinate 5,351 downwards.
GCTCTATTAAAACAGTTATCATTTTTTCAGCAAAACAAAAAAAAAACAGATGTTATTTAAATGAAGGCCACGGCCAGACTAAAATTTCTACAGAAACTGGAGTGGCAGCAATCAAAAGAGAAGGCTTCACACTAAACAGCTGTCGGTTGTAAGAATTTTGCCCATGCGCAGTTCTTCTGTAGCAGCATTAGTCTCATTATTTAATAGCCACACATCGTATTTTGGACTTATATTTCATTGTGTGAAGATACTGATGATAATAATTAAGGATGTTAATTGATATTTGTTTATTTCTTGGATATGATATTGTGTGAACACAGTTTTTGCTATTTAAGTAACGTTTTTGGTACTGATTGTCTTTATTTACAGAATTTAATGTGTTCAGGTAGAACAGGGTTTGGTTTGTTTTATTTTGCTGCATATTAATCACTTCTCCACAGTTGCTGTTAACCATATTTTATATGTATCCTTATTATGTAAATTTACAGTAAATCAAGAACTTACTGTGCTTTATTTCTAGTAAAATCGTAGTAAAGTTATAAAGACCTGAAGAATCATATGAACACAAACTGTTTTGAGCTTTTCTTTGTTGAGGTACTCTCATTTAATTTAATGACCATTTAATTGCATTGTTTATCTTCATTTACATTATAACTTGTATTATTTTGATATCATTGAAAGGAATAAAGAGTGTATGAAATTTATAACATAATTATTGAAGATAATCGTTAGCAAAAAATGATTCGCTAACTTGTTACCATTACCAGTGCTAATACCACTACTAATATTATATGTTTAAAACAAAATTCGATCCGTAGGTAGGAGTTAATGTTGCAGGAAAGTGGCTAGAGAACTGAAAACTGTAAGTCTGAATTTATTACATTGAACAGGGACGATAAGGAAAGAATTTTTAATCATGATAATTCTATTTTTCATTTTTAAATAGGCCAAAGCGAACGTGTATTAAGAATTAAACAGAAATTTTATTGACTCCCATTATCTTTCCTCCCCGTTGTTTTATTCCGCAATTTTTTTTTTTATATAATAATAATGAAAGTTTGTATGAAATAAAAAAAAATTAGGGGAAGAGTTATCTTATAATTAAAATACGACCATTATTTATTTCTTAGGATTATTAATTAAGCGAGATATTGATAAAAAGGTGTAGAAACGTAAATCTGCTCTATTTTTGAAGTTTCTTTATTCATAAAGATTTTTCGATGTACTTACGGAGAGTATATTTAACTCTTTATAACCGCCGTACTAAACAATGTATCATTATTTTTTCCTCGGACTCTTTGTATAATCGTTGAAAAAAAAGTGCGCGCGCGTATGCTCTGTTATAAGTGTAAAAATACATCTGATGAAATTAATGGGAAGATGAGACTTATTGACCCGTAATTTCAGCCTTGACTCTATGTGTTTGCTAGCGAACAGTTAGTTTAAAAATATTATTAATTCGTGCAATAGTTGCATAATTCATTATTTCTGTTAAAAAAAATTTTTAGTATTCATATTGTATGTATCCGTTCTGTAAGGACTGAGTACTCGTTTTAAATGATTCCTCTTTTAGATTGAAGTATTCGCAATAAGCAACTCCTCCCTGACATTATTTAACACTCGTATTTTTCTGTTGTCACTCATTTTATTTATTTTTATTCTTGTCAGTTGCAGAAATTGAATATCTCTCATTGTTTTGTACCCCTCCCATTAGTTACTATTTGAGACTACTTATTTTACGCCACAAAAGTATCTTTAGCGTGTGATAATATTTTTAATTGTTGTCTTTTGATTGGAATTTTCTTTTAGTCGCAGTTTTGTTGCTTCTTATACGAACTTATAAAAAAGCAAAGAAATTAGACCTTTTTTTGCTTTTTTTTTTATCGAATCTTTTTCCCCTACAATTATCTTAGCCGGCTTTTGAAAATTCAGTACATTTCCGTTTTAGAGACGGGACAACAAGCCATTATTGTTAAATTTTAATATTACGAATTTCTTATTGTAAGTGCCTTCCAAAGAATTAAAAAGCTATGTTATGCCTTGTTTATCTATGATTTTTGTTTTTCGTATATTTGAAAGTGTGGTGGCACAAAGAGGTCGTTGTCGACGTAATGCTACAAAAATAAACCAGCCTTTACACTGCAAGGCTGAAAGTTTTTAAACGAACCTTGTAATCATGAAAAAGCTTCTTTTTTTTTAAATTTTTTTTCAATCACCTGTGTTATCTATTAACTTTTATTTTTAATTAACGCGAATTTGTTTACTTTGAAAAGAAATTCATTACAAGTTGTTAAGGGAGTTACATATATTATTATAACCATAGTTTTAAGTGTGCGATTTTTTAAGAATACAAGTAGTATTTTTGAATTTTTTTTTGATAGAAAATATAAAATATGTATGAACGTAAATGCATAGATCTACCTCGTATGAATTTTACTTGTCGGTAGTTTGGTGGATATATATGACTTTTGACAGATTATACCATTAGTGGGTATCCGTTTTTAGTTATACATCTACTCTACATCTGTTATGCTATACTGTATATACATCTGATATGCTGTACTATACATCTGATTTACTATTGTTTTTATTAACCTATTCCATTTCTTTTACAGTTTAAATCCAATTGGCTTCCTGTTGCGGTGTATTTGATTAGTGTCTGTTCCAGAGACTATATTGAGAATTTTAAGTGCTTATCATTACGTGTTATCTGTACGTTCACGTACTTTCTACTGCTCTTAAGAGATTTACAAGCGCAATGATGCAGATTACTGCGGCGGACAGAGTGTGCAATAGCCTGTTTTATATATTTTCTATCATATTTTTATTTATCTGATGTTAGAAGTATATTTATTCAAAATTCTTCATTGCGATGATGTCTAAAATTTAATTATGACATTTTAGTTTATGGCCTTAGTGACGAGCTTGGACTGCTGTGGTTATGTATTTCATCGCTCGTGCTAGAATAGATGAAATCGGTTCTAATAACTTTATGACTGTATGAAGTTTTATTTAGTTGTAAATTTACTGTTGAATATTTAACATCGGTAGTTTGGTCTTCACCTGGTAGAAGGCTATATTATATATTCGCCGAAATATATTTTGACGAACATGCAGGAAATAAAAGAAAAAACACATTTAGTTAACCATACTTTGCGATTGAAAAGTATGCAAATATTATTTTTTTTATTTATTACACGATTCTTTTGTTTATTATTTTTCTCTTTTTGTTATTTTTACTGAACTTGATTTGATTCTTTTACACGAAAAATGATTTTTCTTTATAAATACAAATACATTGTAATAGAAAAAAGAATGTTGAACCGAGATATTAAAAGGAGTAGGAATTCAGTATTATTTATTATTTATTTTTATAGTATTTATTACCTATTTTTTTAGTATTTATTTTCTGCTGCGATTTATTAAATCACTACTTGATGAACTCTCCTTTTGTTTGTCAAGACACTTAGATAAAATTTATTTAGAATATTTTATATTAATGGAACAGTTATGTTAGTTTCATAATGTGTATTCCCTGTTGCGTTTGTTTTCGAATGTAGCGTAAATTTTGTCGACTAATCACACTTTCCGTCAACAACATGTGTTCTAAATCCTGTTTTTACTTCTGAGAAAAGAAGTAAAAACAGGATTTTTTGTTTTGTTTATATTATGATGTATTTTAAGTCTTATAATAATTAACAAAATGTTTATCGAAGTTTAAATTGCTTTAAAATGAATTTCTGAAACGTAGTATCGGGGATTTTTTGTTAGGGATACATTTTTGTTACTTCTGAAAATAACGTATTGTTTATGGGTTATTATTAAACAGCTAGAGGGAGAAATGTAACCTCGATAGAGCTATGTATGCGAAAGAATTCTGGATTGCCGGCCTCCATGGCGCGAGTGGTAGCATCTCGGCCTTTCATCCGGAGGTCCCGGGTTCGAATCCCCGTTAGGCACGGCATTTTCACACACGCTACAATTCCTTCATTTTATCCTCTGAAGCATTACCTATAGGAGATTCCGGAGGTAAAAAATAAAGGAAGAATGATGGATTGAGAAAACCAACTACGTTTCCAAACCGTTGGTCACTTCCCGGAAAAAAGAAGAATCTTTTTATTCTCGTTATCTTTGTTTCATTCTTCTGATCTACCTCTTTAAAAAAAAAAATGTGCGCGGTTGCATGTTTAAATTTCTAATAAGAAAGAAAACAAATTTTTGTATAAAAAATGTCGCTAGGAAAGTTTGTATAACTATATTCGTGTAGTCAGCAGGTTATAAATTCTATTTTCTAGTAATTATCTTTATTTCGATGATTCTGTAAAATTAAGAGCTTACGGTCTGAATAAAAATATGTAGCTAATCATTGATTTTGTAATTTATTTGTTGAAATTAACGAATCGTTTTCCATTAACGAGTAGATTTTCAGGGTACTTATGTTCCAGTTTAGTACTTTTGGGAAACCTAAAATGAGATTAAATATAGTTTTTTTTTTCGCATACTGCTGCTTTTCTATCGATTAGTGTTTAGTGTCTTGTGCCGCAATAAGACTGTGTGCATCGGCTCTTTAATAGATCATGGTATGCAATTGTTTTTTTTGTCTCATTGGTTTGAAACTTACTGTTAAAGTTTTTAATAGCTGTTTGTTAGGAATGACGGTGTTATAAATTTCTATAGACTGTATGACTCATCGTACGGCTGTATATTACCTGTACCACGTGAGCAACTTTCCGTGAAAGAAACGAATGAATCGCCTCGCCGTAGCAAGCACAAGCGCCGTCCGGTTTTCAGGGACACAGGAAGTGACAAAAGAATGACTAATTTAAAATATTTATTGAATATAATATACAATTTATGTAGTTAGCTTTAATTGGGTATATGTGGGCGCGCGTATGTGCAACATTTTGTCATTATTTCTGTATTTACCTTTTGTAATTTAACTTAATTTGTGTTTTTATTTTAGTTGTGATTTATTTTAATGACTCTCCTGATTACTATTACTTATTCGTGTTAATGAAACGAAGTTTATTCATCATGATGGATGTATTTATTTGGATTGTGTTTCCAGACTATCGATAATTTAATGTCTGTTTGTATCACGAATATATATACTGTATAAATTTTCTTGTGCAGTTGCGAGGCCGATGCATTAGTGGTAAGGTTATTTGCCCCATTGAATTAATTGCGCGGAGAAAGGAAAGCCGTTACCCGTATCCTTGCGTCCACGCCTCGCCAGCGCTGCCTGTCTTTGTATAACAGCTGATTGTAACGTTTGGCAAATATCTAACCGGTATACGGACTGTAATTTGTACGTGCAATACATAAATCGTTCATAATTTTATTTTAGCTTC
>JAAAKQ030153907.1:0-12891 GCA_010016005.3 Zanna intricata | reverse complement strand
GTGGATTTAATGTTGGGATAAGTGTATTGCTAGCCAAGGACAGTACTTTGAAGGAGATTAATTCATATTTAAGGTAACTTTTTTCCTTTGTTTTTTAAAGCATAATTCACAGTATTTTTTGATCACACCTCTTATTTGCCAGTTTATTTACTGGAAATTGATATACACCATGTCTGCCCTTTCCAATATCTGGTGCTGTAAAAGTGTACTGCTCATCTTCCTTGAAGAGTACCTCACCAAGCCTCAGAAAATGCCACTATCTGTACAACTGCATAGAAAGTTATCCCCTTATTTTCAGTTGAACATTTTACTAACCGCCTCTCTCCTATCCACAACCTTTGTACATGTCCGCAGCTAAACTTCTAACCTTTAGGGCAGAGAATTAGTTAATAATTGTTTTACTATTTAAAAAAGTTTTATTTTGTAAAGGAAAAGAGAAATAGGAAAAAATGAATAACAAAGTTCTTTAATAAGATTTGATATTCATAAATTTTCATAAACATATACAAATATTTAATTCTGGTTTCTGTTTGGGTTAAAGAACTCAAAAGAATTATTCTCCTACTGTCATTTCTGCAGAAAATTTTACTTTGTTTTTAAGACCTTATTCCTTTTATTTTTGAAAGATTTAGCCACTTGATTGTTTTTATTATCTTCTCTTTTAGTTTTGTACTAATTAACTGTTTGGATCAATCAATGTGATCTGATCGTACTTCATATTATATTACACTGTTTTACCCACTGTGGATGAGTACGGTTGGGGATATGTGGTTGTGTGTACAGTATAATATTCCTGTTTGCTTGAAAGTTTGACATACTGAATTTGCTCTTATTAAATTACTATCATCAATTATGAAGCACTATTCAAATAAAACAAATGATCTGTAAAAAAAATAAAACAAGCATTATGTAACTGAATGTTTAAAACTTTGTGACCTTTTGTAATTATGCAAGTTTCAACATGAACTTTTGTCAGTTTGAACATTCACATGCACACAACAGGCACTGTACTATGAATATAGCTGCAAACAATTCTGTCTGTTTAGTGTGATTTCATTGTTTTATTAGTACAATATGAACATAGTAAATCAAACAGAACAGAATGAAGTTAAATAAAACACAGCAGCTTCTGTCAGTGAAGAAGAGGTATCAGAGATTGAAAATCATACAACTGTCAAGAGTGATAAAGGTAGAAATGACTCTGAGAGAATAGTGGAGCAAGTCAAAGAAATTCTACAGCAAGCACAAGTATAATTGCTAAGAATGGAGAGATTCATGGATGGAATCTTCACAATATCATGGACAAAATCTGCCTAAAACATTATTAAAAATGTACTTGGTGTCACAAGATATGCATCTTTCAGGATAATATATTTGGTGAGTTTGTTTCATCTTAATTTCAGTTCTAACAAAAAGGAAGTGATAAAAATGAGACCAATATTGAGGGGTCTCATGTTTGTGGACAAAAATGAAAAATGTAGATATCTACTACGTGATATTCTCTTTATCTGTTTAGCCTCCAGAACTACCGTAAGACATTACTTCAGAAGATGAATGAAGATGATATGTATGATGTGAATGAAGTGTAGTCTTGTACGATCTCAGGTCGACCACTCCTGCGAAGTGTGGTTAATTGAAACCCAACCACCAAAGAACCCCGGTATCCATGATCTAGTATATTCTAATTGACTATGCCACTTGAAATTTTGTTTAATATCTCGAGTTTTGCATTTTGATAATGAATTCAGACAAGAAGAAAGGTGTACAGATAAATTAGCTCTTGTACTTGAATCTGGGAATCTGTGAGTAGAAGTTTTTCCAAAATTATATTATCCTGATGAAAATGTAACAATTAATGAATAATTAGAACAGAACAGCAGAGTTAAAATGAACTTTAACAAGAAAAAATAATTTATTATATAACAATACCCTATTTTCATTAACATTATATTACCTATGAAAATGAATTATCCTCTCCTTCTTGCAATCTTGGATAGCTGTAAACCTGTTCCAACTTAAGTAGAAATCAAAACCACCTTTTTAGTATTCACCCTACACTTCTCTTTCCTCATAGTTTATAATTAATCACTTGCTTAACCCATCTATCATTATCCAATCTAGATATATGCTGAAGCCAATTCTCCTTCTAATGTAAAGTTTTTCATTAAGATAGAATATATCTAACTCTATTCTTATATCATTGTTCTTAAATTCGCCCCATCTAGAACAGCCTTTTACTGGTTAAGAAATTGCATCTCTGCTGCCTGAACTTTTTACTTAGTCCTTGTGTGATTAACCCATACCATACTTTCATACATTATCAGAAGGATAGACATTACTTTGTATAACTTCAACATTATATATTTATATTCTAACTTTATTACGAAAGAATCTTAATACTGTCTCACACACATTTTGAAAATGCTGAATTTTATCTTCTGCTTCTGTATCTGATGTAAAGCTGTTGCATACTAAATAATTAAAATGTGAAACCTGTTCAATCGGTTTGTTTTCCAAAATTATTTTTAATCTTAATGGATCCTGGCCCCAGAAGGCCACAACCTATGTTTTATTCGTTGATATTTAAAAATTATATTGAATACATAAGTTATTGAATTCATATAAAGATTTTTTGTTATGCTTCTTCTGAGGGCTGTATAATAAGCTGATCATTTACAAATATTAATGTATTTAAAACGGTTATTCTTGGACTGAGCTTTATACCATAAAAAAAACATTTACTTTTCCATTGCCTCACAATGCTGTCAATTTAAATATTAAAAAGTGTAGACAATAAACTACATGTCTTGTCTTACACCTATTATCTACCAGTCCACTATTATTAAAACCATTATTTATTACAACTTTTGTTTAAAAAATAGACCTTTAATCACTTTTATTAGATAACTGTGGATAATCCTGTTTTATCATAATATCCCTGAGCTTCTGCTTTAAAACACCAAACCTTTTTCATAGTCAACAATTGTGATTCCAAACCAAACTCCCTCTTTTCAGTCACTTGATTAAGTACAGTTACATTAACAATGGAAGATCTACCTCTATGAAAACCATTTTGTTCCTCTCCCAACATATCCTCTAATATTTGTTGAAGACAGATGTTTAAGATCTTGGCATACACTTATAGTTTAATTGACTTATTCCTTGTAATTTTCACATTTTATTCTGTCACCTTTTTTAAAAAGATTTATAACCAGTGCAACTTCCCAAGACTGGTATTGTGCATTATGATAAAAGAGAAAGCTGACCGCCTCAGACCTACGGAAAACAATACACCAAAAAACGTGTACTGGTGGAATCCAGAAATTAGTAGATTAAGAAGAGAGGTATTAAGAAGAAAAAGAACATGGGAATGCATCAGGCACTCCAACAAGTAAGAGACTTAGAAGGAGTTATTCTACAGAAGGGCTCATGGAGCTTATACGTACACAGTTAAAGCAAGTAAAAAGAAATGCTGGAAATAGCTTGTCGACTACTTGAACATGGACCTGTGGGGCAGGGACTATCAAATTATTATGAAGAGATACAATAGCCCTCCCCCACTTTAGGCTAAAGCCACTATTGAAAAGGCGACCAGAAAGCTATTTGTGATGACGCCTTCCCGGAGGGAAGTAATTCACTGGGAGGTGGCTCCAAGAATTTCAATACAGGAGTTTAAAGAAGTTATTAAGCGCACAAACTTTAAAAAGAACTGGGACAAGATGGGGTTCCAGATAAGCTGGTCAGGGATCTAATCAGGGAAGACCCCTGGACACTACTTGAAGCCATGAATGTGGCTATGACCAAGGCCGAGTTTCCTGAATCTTGGAAAATGGGTCGTATAGTTTTGATAGAGAAAAAGGAAGATAATGGTGGCAAAGAAAAAAAAATTAGACTATATGCCTACTCCCTATTCTGGGAAAAATTTATGGACTGATTGTGAATAGGCTTGAAATGGAGCTGGCTGAGAAGGGCGGTCTGGCCGAGTCTCAGATTGGCTTCGTGAGAGGAAGATCTACTACACAGGCCATAAATAAAGTTCTGCTATGGGCCAAGACCTGCCAGCCGGGACCTGGAGAAGAAGTAAAATTCCATTAGTAATATTCGATGTGAGGAACACATAGCGTAGCGTTTCTCATAATGCTATAGCAAAGAAGTTAAGAGAACGTGCAGTGAGTTGGGCTCCATAATCGGTAAATTTCTTCATAATAGACAAAACACAATAGAATAAGAAGAAGAAGAAGGCCAATACCAATTGGGGGGAGGAGTGCCTTGGGTCTTCGCTGAGCCCTCTCCTCTGGAATTTAGTAATCGACGGAGTGCTATGCTTGGAACTTGCGGTAGGTACCCAACTCATAGCTTATGCGGATGATATTGCAGTCTTGGTTGAAGGCTATACTGAGGATGAAGTGGAATGGGTGGCCAACCTTACGATGAATAAAATTTGTGGTTGGATGACTACTAACTTGCAAAAACTCACGGGGTGGCAATGATCGGCCGATGCAGGATTAGGCCATTAAAATTGCATTAGAGGGTTTCAAAATAATTACTCAGTCGACAGCCAAATCCCTAGGGGTTTGGCTGGAAGGTAGTGAGTTGTTCAACCAGCATATAGAGCACATTACAAAAAAATCGGAAGGGTGATGACGTCACTCAACAAGTTGATGGCTTCCCTTGAGGGCCCCAGTGCTTTTAAGAGGAAGATAATTTTAGTAGGCATGAGCGCTATCTTGCTCTATGCAATTCCGGGTTGGCTTCCAGCCTTAGAAACCAAGAGAAACTTAGCCAAATTACAGAGTATCCAAGGAGAGGTTGTCTGAAGATAATACTTGGCTACAGGACAGTCTCGGCGCTGGCAGCGGGGGTATTGACTTGAGTACCACCAATCAGAATAATTGCCTGTCATAGGTCCCGCAAATACGAGGGGACTCCGAAAGGAGATACAATACAATGGCTACTTTGATATATGAATGGCAGGAGAGCTAGAGTACTGCCCCCGTGGCGAGCTGGACAAAAAGACTATACCTGAATGAGCCCATGGCCGGGAAGGAGATACAGGAAGGTAGACCACTTTCTCTCCCAATTCCTCTCCGGCCATCGGGCGTTTAATGAGTACCTCCATAGATTTGACAGGAGACAATGGAATAATTGTCTATATTGTGAAGAAGTCGAACAGCTGAGCATACAGTTTTGAAGTGCCCCAGATGAGAGGACATAAGAAAAGAATTTAAGGTGGCTGATACCTCTCCAGAGGAAATTATGAATACTATGCTGAGTGGTGACCGAGGATGGATCAACAGCGCTATGTGGATCACCAAATTAATAAGAACTAAGGAGAAGGAAGAGCATCTTCCCCACTGAGGAAGGACATCTGCCGATGGTGGTGGACTAGGACACACAAACACACAAGAAGGAGCCAGGGGGAGATGGACAGCCTCCTGCTGAGTCTTCGCGTGTCCAGATCTGGGATGGGCGGCGATGATGATGCACGGGGACTCCTATCCCCCCCCGGGAACATACATGCCACATGCAAACACACACACACACACAACCACACATACCTACACCAAAAAAAAAATAAATAAATAAAGTGAGTGTGTGGGTGTTTGGGATCTGACAGTGAATACGGACTTTGGGTGAATGTGAGGTTTTTTGTTTCTTATGTTATAGGTAGCAAAAGAACCCCAGAGAGAGATATTGCTGTGGCAGAGATGACACGAGAAAGAAGATCGAGAGATTAGTTCTGGCGGCGAGTTGGACATTCCCCCCTGAGACTGAGTTATGCTTAATTGTGAGACCGGTCTCGGGGTGGAGAAGAGCGGTGAGGGAGGCTTAGTCGGTATGGAGCAGGTTATTTCACGCCTAACAACATCTTTGGCGGAGCTTGTTAGCCTATTAGGTAGCCTGGGATGGATAGTGTCCTGGGTCCGAGCCCTACACAACCTGCGATGACCCCGTGGGTCGTACATAAATTGCATTCCTTCGAATCTCATCGACAAAAGAAAAAAAAAGTATTGTGCAGGATTTTGCCGGCCTCCATGGCGGGAGTGGTATCATTTCGGCCTTTCATTTGGAGGTCTCAGGTTTAAATCCCGGTCAGGCATGTCATTTTCACTCACGCTACAAATCATTCATCTCCTTCCTGTGATGAAATACCTAACGATAGTCTCGGAGGTTAAAAAAAGGTATTGTGCAGGAATTCCTCCACATATTGTAAATATGCAACAATCTAAAATGATATATCAGTCCTCCATACTTAAAAAACTCAGTATTTGTACTGTCTATATTGGCTGCCTTTCTATTTTAGGTTTGTTTTGTTGACATACAAAGTTCCTTCAAAATTATCTCATTTAAGCATAATCCAACTTATCTTATCGATTTCCTCTACTATATCATCTCTATAACATAAAAAAGGATAATGGGTGATCCACTGTTCGTTCTTAATTTTAGTTATCTGGGCAACTTCTTTCTCAGATTTATTGAAATGTTTCATCTTATATCCGAAGGTTTGTCTTCCATGTTGATTGATCTCCCTGCAGATTTCACTGTGCTTATAAATCTATCCCATGACTTTTGGTGTGCTTAATGAACCGCTACCTTAGAACGATGTATTTTTTTCTTATAAATTTTTTCATTTTCTTTTGTTTTATTTTATAACATCAACAGGTATGCTTGTCATTTTCCCTGGATTTATTCATTCTAACTCTAAATCAGCATACGCAAGCTTTCTCAACCCCTTATGTTTCTTTGTAATCCCAATGACTTCATAAGTAATACTTTTAATACAATATTCCAAATTATACCATTCCTGAATTAAATTCTTAACTGTTCATGAAAAGAGTCCTTCCGTAAAAGATGCACTTTAGAAACTTCATTTCCTGTCTTGTTAATATCTGTGTTAGCTCTTCTCCAACTTGCCCAAATTCTTAATGCTGAGGTAACCATGTTGTGGTACAAAGGTTTCTATCAAAATTATAATAACTCCCAATATATATTGAATTCCACAAAATAAATAGATAAATAATTAAAGTGATTAACATTCTTAAATTTTAATAATATTTTGTTAATAATATTTCATTTTTATGTTAATAATATTAAAATAGTTCAGCCTTTGTTGTGTAAAATCATGTCCTTTCAAATTTGGCGGAACCTACTAGAAGCAGTAAGATTGTATCTTTGTATTAATATTTTTATGGAAGAATGATTTTTTGTTTGGCAATTTTCATTGACAAAGTTTAGTTTTGTAATTAATGTAATTATTTATTCTGTTTGGAATTAATTGTATTTATAAATGGAATAGAAATTAGTAGCAGAAGCAAATTGATTTTTCTAGTGTTTTCCAGAAGTATGACAGTATATAAGCAAGACCAGGGAACAGATGATTGGCTCAATCTTAGTTCCGATTGGTGACACTGCTGTCATAATTGCGAGAAAGTTTAAATTGTTTGTATAGATTTTGTTAAGTGTAATAAGTTTGTTTTTGGGATAAATAAATTATTGTGAGGAAATCAGATATCATGTCAGTTATTCATGAATCATTCTCTCACTACAACCACAAAATGACTCCGCACCTCACTGCAACATCTTTTAACAGCTGACCTCAACTTATCTTTCACAGTAATATAATCTATCAATTTAAAAACACTGACTAGGTATCTTATATCATATCTTTTTCCTGAAAAAGGAGTTACTTATATTAAACTTGTTAAAGCTAGGAAGCTGCCTCAGCCTCAACTCCATTACTGTCCTAAGCACTCTCTCCAAAAACCCCAACAATACCTTCAAAAAGTTTGTTTCCAATTCTTGCATTGAAATGTCCATACAAAAGTAAATAATTACTATAAATTTTTCAGACTGTCTGCAAAAATTTACAGAATATTTTTGTATTCTCTCTCATTCTTTTTTCCGAAGTACACCTCCTACAATAGTAATATGACATCTACCAATCTGGAGTCTTGCTAACACCAATCTCTCTTTAACAAACTTATAACTCTGTTGCTTCTGTTTCCACTTCCCATTAATTAATATTGCTACTCCAGAGTAGCTCTTCTATTCTGGTTATACCACTGTAAATCATAAAATTCACATTCTTTAGTTTCCTGAATTTTTTGATTATTTTGATAACCAAAGCAATATCAACTTCTTGTCTTCAAAATATTGCAACTTGCTGACCTTCTTTGATTACCAAGTTGCATACATTCCAAGTAATAGATTTTAATTTATCTACTATCCATAAGCTCTTTTTTTCACATCTCCTGTTATTGTTATTCCCAGTAATCCTGTTCTGATTCTCTGATTGAAGATTGTGAGTAAAAAAAGAGTTGTTCTAAAAGCACAGTTCCTGGACTCACTATAGGTTTCATTCGGAGATCCACCTCCCAGACTCTTCTGCCCTCTCTGCCATTGGAATTTCGTCCTTGTCCATCTTCAAGGTTGTCACTAGATTTTGTCTACCCTGAGTATTTTATTTCCCTAGTATCCTCCAATCATTGTAGGCAAGCATACCCTATAGGGTGCTAGAGGCAGCACCCAATAAGATCCAGTTACAGCCATAGGAAAATGAACTATTTTTAATAATTCATTTTAAATGCAATTTTTTTTAATGAATCATTTAAAAAATAAATAAAAAGATTAATTTTTTTTTTTATTATTTTTTTTTAATGACAACATCACATAAGCGTGAAGCTTGTGTATGGGTATGAAAATGGAATTTTGCAGTATATGAAAAATGCCATACCTGACCAGGATTCGAACTTAGAACCTCCAGATGAAAGGGCGAGATGCTACCACTCAGCCATGAGGATCATCAATTAAAACATTTAGAAGATTTTCCTTGAATTTACTACCTGAAGTGGAATAGTAATTTGATTAAAAAAAAAAGTAATAATAAAATTTCATTTGGTTGGCAGAATATCAAAGCAACAAAATGTAAAAAACTAGGAATCAAATTAACACTTTTAAAAAAGAATCCACATCTATTTATAAAATGTTTTGATCATCAAACCCAATATTTTTCTAGCAACAGCTTTCCAAATTTTTAACACTCTAAGCAACAATTAAATATAAAACTGCCATTTTGAAGACACATTTTGAATGGTATGATGAGCAAGTTCATTGCTTAAACATTGTTATGTTCCATTCCTTAAGCATTTGATGCAATCTGTTCAACTTGTGAACAATAAGCAACCTCATGGTCCTACAAGATAAGAATGACATATAAGTAAGGTTTAGTCTTATACAGATTCAGGCCGATCACTCCTTAGATGGGTGGTTAAATGAACTCTAACCACCAAAGTATCCAGTGTCTAGTAATTAAAATCCATAAAACAATAATTTATCTTTACTAGGATATGTGAATTTCAGAATTTCTGATTTTGAAAATCATCTTAAAGAGCTGTTTTGAACAATGTTAACAACTACCTTTATTCAAATTACAGTTGATTTATAAAATGTTATAAATTTTAAAAACTCAGTACATCATGGATATTAGAATTTAAGCTTTTAAAGTACTAAAACTTAAATGTTGCAGGTGTAAAAAATAACACTGTTTATAATAAATTATTTGGCCCACATATATATGATATTTTGCATGTAACAACACCTGAAAGATTTACAAAAAGACTAGAAAAATACATAAGTAACAATGATGATAATAAAATTTCATTTAATTTTGAGATCTGTGCCAAGATTCCAGTAAAAACAAATGTAGACAAAAAACATTATTGTAAGAATAAATGCAATAATTGTATGAAATATGCTTTTCACTGTTGTCCAAATAAAAATACTGGAAGGATTTGTGAAAGAGTAATAGAAAAATGCCCTAGAAATGAACAATTAAGTAATGTTAAAATGAAAATTTTATTTGAGACTAATATACCAAATAATTCTCAAGAAGATGATTATGTGCAGCCAAACTTTAATCTCAAACCTCATCAGTTGTATGAATCTACTAAGTCCTCTAATTGTGCTGATGGTAATCCTAATGATAGTAATTCAACTTCACCTAAATGGAATTTAATCCAAATAATGAATGACAAGAAAATTTCAAGTTTGCACAATGAAAATAATGTTAATAATGATCATCCATTAACTTCATTACCTCTTAAGGAACCAATTAATGAAATCATGGAAATTATTATAACAAAAAAAGATTCAAGTCAGTTTGATAAACAATATGAATTGCCAAAACATGTAAATTATCATAATGAATGTTTACCCAGTTTAACAGATGTTCATAGGGCGAATAGCAAAGCTCATTTAAAACATAATAGGATAAACAATATTCAAACATATAATTCTTCAGGAAATAATGTTTTTAGAATTAAATATCAAAATTCATCACATAATAAACTCATAGATATACCTCAAACTACTTTTCTGTCATACGTAACTGCACATTACACAGAGAATATATACACAAATGAAAATAGTACATTTCCAGGAAATCAGATTAATTATTTTTTCAAAGATATTTTGAAAGAAAAAAGGTTAAATAAGGTAAGAATTTTTATTTGTAGTAGTTTTGTTTTAATATATTTTGGTGTTTTTATCAACTGATATTTGTTATTCTTGAATATACTGAATAGCAGTAGTGTCCAGTAACACTGTACTCCATATTTCTTACTCTGATGATTTATAGAACTGATATAATAATCCTTAATTACTAATCTAGGTTATAACATTACTTTAGGTTAGGTTATATTTTATTTAAGATTATTAAAATATAACTGATCTCAGAGTATTTTGATGATTTTTTATTTTTGTGAATTAAAATACTTTTTAATAGAACATTTTTTGAAGAGAGAATGGTTAATTTTTCAATTATTTACCACATATAATAATTTTACTGTGATAGTGGTGAAACAAGTAGTATGCATTCATTGTTTATGCTGGGATTTAAAGAAATTAAAATTTACAGATAAAGTAAAAAATATAAATTTGGATCTTCTCATATTCTCTGGATATCTGAAAAAAGTATTAATGGGGTTATGTTTATGGGAAACATTATAAAGACTAGGGTAGCTGAACTAAAGGTTTTACTGAGCCAGCCTCTGTGGTGTGAGTGGTAGCATTTCGGCCTTTCATCTGGAGTTCCTGGACCTTTCATCTGGAGGTTCGAATCCTGGTCAGACATTGCATTTTCACACACGCTACAATTATTCATCTCATCCTCTGAAGATATACCTAACACTGGTTCTGGAGGTTAAAAAAAATAAAAAATAGATTTTACCTGAAGAGTTATTAGATATATAAGTTAAAGAGAATTTGTGCAGATATGAAATAATAAAATTGTAATTAATAGTGGACAGAAGATTTTAGAATGTATGAAAGGTTTGACTTAATGGTACTGAACAATAATAATGAAAATGGAGATACAAGTGTTTCAATTATTGATCTATTTTGTGCGTTTCTATTTTTATTTTTTATTTATTTTTTTGGTTTGGCCAACTATGTACCATGAAAATATAATTTTTTCTGGTTTTGTTTTCTTTTCTCCAAGTATTCTTTCATTTATTTTGCATGTTTGATATCTCTCTTCCTATTGTTTCTCTTTGGTATGATTTTTTCATTCTTCTCTATGTCAAGCTCAGCTTAGTTATTTTTGTCTAAATTGCTTTTAATCTTTCATTTCCTGTTGTTGGATCCCTAGTTTCTGAAATTTTTCCTCCTTTTGTCTTGCAGGTTTTTGTGGTTACTTTTTTGTTCTCAAAGGTTAATGAATATTTGTTTAAATTTTTTTGTCCATTCTGTACACATTGGCCAGGAATCTCAGGCTCCTTGTTTTTATTAATTTTTTGATATCCTATCTTTCTTCATGCAGTTCTTGGTTGGATTTTGGTCAATATACTACTTTTTGTTTTTTTTGAGACCTAGTATTTTTTTTTCATTGTACTTTTCTCTATTTTCTTTAACTCTTACAGTTTGATAAGATGAAATGTTTCACCTCCGTATAGTACCACTGGTCTCATCAATGTGCATAATTGAGTTTGACCCTTTTTGAGAGATTTTTTTTAAATTACAGGAAATGTAATTTATCCAATTTTTTCATTCCCTCTTATACTACTGCTCTGTCCATACTGTTGTATTATATTATTTCCTCTAGCTATTTGATACTAGATACCGTTTTAACTTTTAATTTGTTTTTAAAAAACTAATTCACTGCATAAGCTACAACTAAGGCATGGGAATATTGGATGAGAATTTTGTTCGATAGAAAAATTATCATGCCTGACTGGGAATTTCATTCAATATAGATATTTCTTAGTAAAAGACTGAGGCACTATCATCCTGCCAGAGAGATCAGCTTTAATTTGTGATTTTTAAAGTTGAATGACCAATTACATGGTTCCCAAAGTTATTTAGTGGTGGACTTTATATATTAATGAAAGTGTACCAGCACCTTTGCTCAATCTTCTCCTGGGCCAGGAAGAGGTAGGTAAAAAACTAAAATTTGGAAAAAATATTGATGAGAATGGTCAAGTAGCATTTGATGATTTAATTTTAAAAATTAATTAGGGAGAGGTGAGTAGTTATAATAAAAATAAGTTTTCAAAGGATCTTGAAGTAGTTATATGATTCAATTTGGACAATATGAACTACTTTTCTTTTTTTTTCAGGAATTTTATAAACATGCTCCAGAGGAACTTGTAGACTTATTTAAAAATAGTCATTCCTCAAAACGTTTAGTCAAATATTTCGACTCAATAAAAAAGGTGATGTTAATAGATGTAAAAACTTGTAAGAGATTATTTGTAAATACTATTTAAAGTTGTTTGAGGATTATGTTAGACTAGAAGAATTGGGTTGTTCAAGTCCTAGTAAAGATAAACATTTTTATACGGATTTGAATACTAGATCGTGGATACCGGTGTTCTTTGATGGTTGGGTTTCAAT
>JAAAKQ030153885.1:0-12891 GCA_010016005.3 Zanna intricata | reverse complement strand
CAACCTTTGACCTTTTAAGTTGAAAAGTTAATCGCTTCATTGGCCTATATACATATATATATATATATATATATATAAGTCAACTGACCAAGTTTGGTCAAAATCGGACCAATAGTTGTGGAAATATAAGGTGATTTAGAGGCCGACATCGAACATACATATATTCCAACATTAACAACTGAAAATTAATTTCCATCCGGTTTTTTACTTTCTCGGTTCCGTAGGTTTGAAAACGTAAAGATCCGGTGAAAACTACTTTCCCAAATCGGACCGATTACAATATTTTCCCTTCTAGAACTATAGCGCTATCTAGACGGGAAAGTAAAAGCATCCGTCTTACGAAGATCGATTTGTTCTCCTGTTCAATTAAGCATAAGCAAACTTAGCGAATGGAATGATGGAGAAATCCCATTTTGTACAGTCGTATATTTATTTTAGTAACTGTTACCCTTTTCACCTCTAAAAACGCATCATCACCATCGCCATCGCCGCCGCCATTAGTTTTATAATTTTTATTCACTGCTTTGATTAATTATGATAATTAAGCTTATCTAACGCGTATCATAATTAAGCTTTGGTTTTATTTAATTTTTTAATTTATATCTTAGCTTTACAGCATACTGTTTTTTTTTTTTTTTTTTTGGTTTTTTGTTTTTTTGTCAAATGCCATCTCTATTGATCTAATGTTTATTTATTTTGTCAGGGAGATGATAGCTTCAAGGTGCTGTTATTTGAAAGATAGTGATGTAGAGAGTACATTATTTGATCGATCTGATGAAGAATATGATCAAATCTTTTCAGATTCAAAATGGAGTGGTGATGAAGAAGAAGCGATCAACAGCGAAGACAACGATTCAGTTTCCGAACAAGATTTGCTATCAGATGAAGACTATAATGATTGGGAATTTATGGTGGGCTGAGATGGAAATACGTAGCGGTATAACAATTTTTTTACTATAATTAAATAAAAAACTTCAGTAAAAGCACAGTAAAAGTTTTCCCTGGGCCTAGATTTAAATTGCCGATGTGAATGTCCCTCGGGGCATTGGCATCGGCGGCATCCCCCGAGGTCGTTTGATGACTGTGGTGTTATCAGACCGAGGTAAAGACGACCTCCGGTAGAGCCCATTAGGGCTAGGAACGGAGGGGGTGGTTGTGGCTACAGCAACGTCACTTGGCGGGCGTTTTTCCCCTCAGGGGGAACTCGGATGGGCCTAGATTAGAAGCGCGTGGAATTACTGATGAAATGGAAGCTTATTGAAAAATACTGGACGATTCTATATTGCAAGAAATTGTTCTTCAAACGAATCCCTTTATAAGAAGAAAAATAAATGATTATCAAGTACTTACGACAGCGTGACTGTAAAGAGACGGATGAAACGGAAATATGTTTGTCCTAATTGGAATTTATTTTTTTTAGGTATAAAAAATTGAACCGTACTGATGAGGTAGAAGCATAATCATTTGATGGGACAAAACTGATCATATTACGTGCATGGATGTGTTGTAAGCGGTTTTTATTTTTACTTAAGTCGATGTGTTTTGATGGAAAGGATTTCAGACTTGAGAGACAAAAACTAACATACTAGCAGCAATCAGCACAGTTTTGGATACTTTCACAAAAAATTCCGGGAAACTTTATTCTCATAGCGAATTTGTGACAATAAATGAAAATGGCTTGTAGAGGAAGTTGCAGTTGGATTCATTTCATCCCAAGTAAACCAGCCTTTCTTTTCTTTTTCTGTTTAGCCTCCGGAACTACCGTAAGATATTACTTCAGAGGATAAATGAGGATGAAAATCAGCCTAGTACGGTTTAAAAATATTCGCCCTTTCTGACGCAAAAACATTTTACACTAGTAAATTTTAAGTGAAATGCGGAATTCAACCTCCAGGGAAACCTCTAATAAACGTATGGCATTGTGCACCGACTTATGAAAGTTATAAAAGGAAGTAATCGAAATTTTAACAACTGACAATTGGTACACGAATTACTTACTAGCAGAATCATTGCTACTCCTTGTGGGGAGAAACAATCATTTGTTTGGTCCTTATTTTTTTGACTGGCCAGTGAACGCACAATTTATTTATAGATGTTGGAAGCATAGTTAATACCACAGCTTCAAGAGAAGAATCTCATAGAACGAGCAGCAGGATGGACCTGCAATTTTGGTTCATCAGACTTATGGATTGAACGAATTTAACTGTGATCTGGTGGTCGACAGCGTACCTCATGCGTGCAAATGTTAGTCTTCAACCTACTAATAAATACCGTTTGAATTTTGAAAATTGGACGACTGTTTGCAGAGATATAATAACAGCATCCCATTGCACCTAACAGCCCCCCAGGGAGAACCCTATTTGTACCAATTGATGGTGATGATTGCCTCGTACGAGGTGCTCCCATCACATCACCATCTAGCCTCTCACGCAGTTCCCATGGGAAGCCCATTATTAATAAACAGAATATTTTTAATTGATTTATTTTTTTTTGTCTTCAGTCATTTGTTTGGTTTGATGGAGCTCTCCAAGATTCCATATTTAATGTCAGTCTTTCCATTTCGGTATACTTCCTACATACTACATTCCTAATAATTTGTTTTAATATTTCAACCATTGCCTGCTGCACAATTTTTCCCATCTACATATCCCTGCGTTATCAAAGCGAGTATTCCAGGATGCCTTAAGATATGGCCTGTAAGTCTGTTTCTTCTTTTAGCTATATTTTTCCAAATGCCTCTTTCTTCATCGATTTGCCAAACACCTCTTCGTTTGTCACTTTATCACAAAACTGATTTTAAAACTTTATAGCCATACTTCAAAAGCTTTCTTGTTTTTCTAAAATCTTTTCTTCTCAGGTACTCCGATCATCCAAGATTCACTTCCAAATAAAGCTACGCTCGTTGAAACGTATACTTTCAAAAAAGGTTTTCCGACGTTTAAGTAAATTTTTGATGTGAGAAAACTATATTTCTGATTGAAAGCTCTTTTCGCCTGTGCTATTTTATATCGCCCCTGCTTCATCCATCTTCAGTAATTCTACTTCCCAAAAAACAAAAATCTTCTATTTCAATACTCTTTCCTCATTCTACTTTTATATTCAGTGGTCAAACTACTGTGTTTCTACTACATTTCCTTACTTTCGTTTTTATTTTATTTTATTCCACGTAAATTTAATTCTATTATTTTTGTAATATTATTCATTCCATTGATTCCAGTCATTTAATTCAAACCCAGCTAACATAACTGTGATAGAGGCTCACAGTTCACATTACAGTAATTCAATTCATTAAAGTTTGTATTTCAACCGGAAAATTTTCATTGCTCTCTCTTTCCCTCTCTCTCTAACTCCATATATATAGCCTATAACACTCAAAGTATCGTAAGGATTCCAACACGGAGTCATATATTTAAATCGGTTCAGCCGTTGAACTGCTGCGTTGAAACAAACAAACATACATACATACATACCCTAAATACATTACACTCCTTTTTGAGCAACCTTGTAAAAATAAATCTTTTTTTTGAATCGTATACAGTTTTTTCTTCACTGATTACTTCATCTTTTGTATTTTTTAATCATATCCTCCAAATATTAATTAAAAATGTTGGAATAAGCAGCGAATCTTTCTTTGCTTTCCTTGCAAGGTCTTCGAATTTAAGATCTTTGCAGTGAAAAGGTAGTATAATCGATTCTTTATGTTGATTAATTTATGTGATTATTCTATTTTCAAAAATAATTTTCAGTTATCGGTTATTTCTTTTTCCATACTCGGAGTACTTATTCTTACTGTTGAAAACAATATTTTTGTTTGTTGATAACAATGTGATATTGTTATCAGCGTAGTTTTTATGGTGATTTACTACTTCAATTTAAATTCTGATGTAGTCTGAAAGAATTATATATAAATATTCAACAACTAAACCCATTAGTTATAATGCATTTAATCGTTATTGAACATAACTTTCAATAAAATATAATTTTGTAAATTACACGGCTAATTTATTATCCCACTACGATGAAAATAATTTTGATCGATTGTCGATTAATTGATTGAAAATATACTGTTTATTTTTCTTAAAAAATGATGTAATCCCATAAATAATTTATATTTGTTAAAATTCCATTAAAAATATATGATAATAATTTGACCCGCATTAGTATTCGTATTAGAAATAAAATATATATTATATCAAAGTACAAAGAATAAATAAATATAATGCATTTAACTAATGATATTGAAAACTAATTTGAAAAGGAAAATTTTAATCTATTTCTATGGCCGACACAATCTCCTTCTTTTAAACTTAATTGTATTTAAACAATTTTCTTATTAATCGGCCTATTTAAACTTACAAGTAACTTTAAGTAATACAACTAATTACAGTTACCAGTAATAAGCGATAAATTTTATATCGTGTGTAAAATTCTAACCATGGCTTGGAGTTACGAACTCCATTCATTCATGGAAATTATGGTTATTATTACGAAAATAAATATAAAACACAAGTTTAATTTAAATAAATAAACAAAACAAAATATATATATATACATATATATATATATGCAGAATATACCACAAAAGAAACGGAAAAACCTTCAGGACATATTCTGTTGGTGAAAATAATTTTAAGAAAATTCATATATAAATATAGGTCTGGAAACTCTTTGTTTTTGAGTTACGGTAAGCGAAAAATCTCATCCGGATTTCCGGTCTTCTAATAAAAAGAGGCCCTAGTGTATTTTTGAGATTCAAATTAAAGATTCAAGTAAAGTTGGTGTTTTAATATGTAATTTGAGCTGGAAAAATAGTATAAAACATTTTCCAGAATTGTAATTCCACCAGTTTTTAAGATATCTGAAGTAAAACACAGGATTCGGTGTCAAAAAACAAGTCTTTTTAGGTTTGTGTTGCAATACGTTTGTTGAATAAATGCGGAAGATTTAGTAAAAAAAAAAAAAAAACTTGAAAATTAATGTAAATGCACCCAGTAATTAGTAAATAAAAACTTGGGTTTTTTATTGAAGAAAAACAGACGAAAAATGACAGAAAATCGTATTATTCTTACTGTACCTGATAAACATTTTTCTTATTATAGCAAAACCAAATGGTAAAAGAATTCGAAATTGCCTCCTAACTTTTTTCCCGGCGGATTTTCGTATCATCTCATGATCGTTTCTTATAAATCCATTAGTGTTAACTTTTTGTCGGTATGCTGTCTTTTTTAATATGACCTCAAATGAAATAATCTAGTGGCATTAAGTCAGTTGATCGTGGTGGTCCACCACGTCCTTTCCAGTTAAACAAATTAGTATTCAAGTGCAGGAAATCATTTGCAATCTGGCCTGTAAAGTTAGATTCTACAAAAGAGACGGCAAATTATTTGTCTACAAATCAACGGATAAATCTTCCGTAAGGTTTTCATTGAAAAGAAATGTCGTAGAATTTTTCCATAAATAGCGCCACACTAAATGTTAATGCGAAATCTATGTTGGAAACAAATTTGCACAGTTTTATCTTTGCTCCATGAATAACTATTTTCAGAACTGAAGACTCCCTTTCTTATGGGAGTGGCTTCATCAGTTAATAAAATAGAATTTACACCTTAACATTGTCTAAAAGCCAGTGACTAAATTTTAACCGCCGCGGTAATCTGTTGGCCGCATATTTTAAACCTTCCGTAGTAGGAAAGTACAAAAATTTTCTTTCCGTATGACGCACCACTCTTTGTTTTTTAATTAATCAGTACGACAAAATATTCACCTTTTACTAGTGCACGAACTATGCTGAATCACACGACGTTCATCATTAACCCGTTGATCTATTAGCGTTCAACAGAAAACGAATACGTTGGACATTACCCTTTCGTAGAAAGGGTAAAAGAAATTCGTAGATGTTGATATACCAAAGAAAAGGTTTTCGTATTTGGAATCAGCATTCCACGAAATCTCTCTTGATATTCAAGTCGAACAGCTTCAGAATTTCCGTTAAAAATCCATAAACTAAAAGTATGCCAGCATATTCCTCGGAAAATTGAAACACCATTTCTACACTACGATACGATAACACTGCACTTTCTTTACCTGAATGATAATTTATGACAACAGATTTAAGGGAATTACACAATTCTCACTGCTAACCAGCTGTATTGCCAACTTACACAATACAATTTTTTTCAAATATTCTAAAGTAACATACATTTTAATATACATTTTACGTAATTATTTCATTTTACCTCTGTAAATTACTGAATATACGCAGCTAAAATAATACTTTAGAAATTTTCTTAAAGCTGTTTTCTGTAATTAGAGTTTTTGTTTTAAAAAATGATATCCATTAGATACTGAAAGAATAATGCCATTTTCTGTGTATTTTTCGAGTGTTTTGCTTCAGTAAAAACCAATTTTTAAAATTTTTTATTAATTTATTTATATTAATTTTCTCATAATTAAATTCTCTACAAGTTTCGTTGCTAAATTATCCGTATTTGTTAGTCATTTAACAAACCTATTGTACTACAAGGTAGCGGGGTTTGTAACAAGTTTGCTATCGGGGTTCGTACTTCCGCGAACTCGTTAGATAGTTCAGTGAGCAACGAGTAGGAGAGAAAGAGAAGATGTTCGAAAGAAGCTTACAGCGAAGGCAAAGACTGAGTCAAAATTCACTGATGTAAATGTCTACCGAGGCCCGGCTGCTGACTGTGATATGTATCAGTTCAAGGGTCAATAAGACGACTCCCGGTAAAGCCCATTAGGGTTAGGAGCGGGAGGGGTGGAGTGGCGAACGGACTGTCACAAGATGGGTATTTTCCCCTACCGGAGTTGGGATGTTGCTACGAACCTAAAAAAAAAACTTGTTTTTCGACACCGGATTTTGTGATTTACGTCGGATATTTAAAAAACTGGAGTTGCAATCCAGGAACCTTTAATATCTTTTTACCAGCTTAAATTACATAATAAAACAACTTTACTCCTTAATTTGTGTCCCAAAAATTACAATAGGCTTCTTTCTATTAAAAAAGTTGAAATTCGGGCAAAATCTTCTGCAAGCCGAAACTCGAAAAAAAGCGTTTCCAGACTTATAGTTACTCATGAACTTTTTTCATTATTTTCACTACTAGAAAGATGTTCTGAAACTTTGTTTCTTCCCGGAACACTATATATATATATTTTATATAGTGTTAATAAAGTATGTGAACCATTAGACAACATATCAATAGAAAATTTAAGATTTTCTAATCGCTTCGTAAAATAAACAACTGTTTTTACTCTGGTAATGCCTTTATCAGATGTATGTAAATAAATGAGGTTAGTAAGCTAAAAGAAAACCCCTAAATATATTTCCAGTTCATCATCAGATTTAAAACACTATCGATCATTCTAAATCTGCATGATATTACAAGAAAACAAGTTTTTTTTTTTTTTTTTATATAAACCCAAATAGAGGACACCTATTACTATATACAAACAGAATATTGTAACACATGGAGTATATTTTAGAAGTCACGGAACCTCAAATCGATTAAAAATTAAAAAATAGGAGGAAATTTATTTATTTTCACCTTAAAAATACTTTCCTTTCGTTTTTCTAGTGACTAGAAAAAGGAATAAAATCGCATCATAATTTAAGCTGAAATACTTTAGTTTTTCTCACAAAAAAAATACCTAATATGAATATTTTTTTTTTAAATCTGCGAAGAACTGCAAAACTTTACCGGCATTACCTTAAGATAGATTTTTATTCCAAATACTCCGTACAATTTTTTAAAATTAATGACTTAATTATGCAATATTTAAAAAATTGGAAAAGATCATAAGGTTTTGTAAAAAATTTCAGTCCGATTTGATCCACTGGATCAAATGAAGTTTTTACTGTAAAAACTTATGCTGTTTAAAATTATAAATTTAAATTTTTAGTAAAAATTTCCATCAACCCCTTATTAATATTATACTGTATTTAGAATACAATTGTTAAAAAATAAAAATCAACAGTTTTAGTTCACATTTGGGTTTCATTTTAACCCGTGCCTGACAGCCACTTTATAGAGGATTTTTAAAAACTTGTAAAACATAAAAAATTCTAAAGACGGGTCCCTTCCCATGAAACACCTATTTTATAAAACGAAAACCCATATCATCTACATTAATATCAATAGAACCATTTTTAATCCTGAAAGTTAAAAAAAAAAAAAGCTGAACTGTGTGTTGTTTCTGATGACCACTTGCACACAAATACACACACAAGTTAATTTAAAATATTTATCAGACCGCGTTACATTTTTACACTTTCAACTTTATTAATTTCCGGCCTCCGTGGTAGCGTCTCGGCCTTTAATCCGGAGGTCCCGGGTTCGAATCCCGGTCAGGCATGGCATTTTTCCACACGCTACATCATTCATCTCATCCTCTAAAGATATACTTAACGGTGGTTCTGGAGGTTAAACAAAAAAAAAAAAAAACCATTTTTAATTTAATTCCTCTAACATCACAACATACAGTAGCGTGAGCATTTTTTCGGGTAGGTGTGCGATTTTTCAAAATTCTTTTTTGTAAATATTGTTAATTTTTAATCATAAACGAACGCGCCTAAAAAAATATGACCCTAATTAGGCAAAATCTCGAGATACTCTGGGTGACCTTACTCTACAGCCAAACTCCCGTGAACTTTTAAGTTGAAAATTTAGTGGCATGAATATATAGAAGTAATCTGACAAAGTTTGAGCAAAATTGGTCCAGTAGTTCTGGAAATATAAGTTTATTTAGACGGCGTTATCGAACACACGCACACGCACACACACACACACACACGTATATATACGAACATTAACATCCGGAAAATCTCCATCAAATTTCATAGTTTCTTAGATGTCAAAACGTCAAGATCCGGTGAAAACCGCATATGCCGAAATTGAACCCATTACAATACTTTTCATTCTAGAATTATAGCTCTGCTGTAGTAAAATTTCACGACTGACAAGAACTCACTGATGTTTCAAAACAGTGTAAAATCGATCGGTCAATCTGACAACTCAACACTATTAACATTATCCGATGAGTATGAAGGAATTGTTACTACCTATCATCCTAACATAGTGACAACTGATTCAAAGTTACCGCAGACCTACACACAAAAAATATTTGATCGGATCATTCCGAATGAGTTTTGTACCGTTCAAAGCACTTAATCGAGGAAAAATTTGTATTAACTAGGTGACACCGTGACGGATATCGGTGGGAAATTTCCATCGACAAGCAACGATAATCTGATCTCACATTCGCTGGTGAAGCAACTTACTAGTGACGCCACTCACTATTATCAGTCTATATATCAGCGACTACGCATTAGATACATTATTATTCACGTTTTACTCCATTTTTAAACATAACGTTTATCTCCAAGGCGACTGATGATTTTTACTTTTGCTAATATAAAAAATCCTTCTCATAACAATAAAAAAACTATGTCGAGAAAATAGGAACACGATCAACGGTACTGAATATCCCTGAAAATATTGATTCCAATACCGGTAACACAATAGGAATATTTTTGGACCGGTATCCTTATATAATCTTTATCCTTATATAATTATTTAATCGATAATTTCGCTTTGTAATTTATTTTTCCCTTAAAACCATTTTTTTTTAATCCGGTAAAAAAAAGAGATGAGTACATAAAAATAAAAATAAATGTTTACTATAATAGGAAATATACTGAGCTAAAGTTAACAATGATAAACAACAAGTATAAACAAATACAGAGGAGCAGTTATAGCAGCCCATCGGGCTGGTCTAGCGGTTAACACGACATCGCAAATCACCTGATTTCGAAGTGGAGAATTCTAAGATTGAATTCCTAGTAAAGAACTATCTTTACTAGGAATTCTTTTCTCTAGGAATAAGCTCTCTTTTCTAGGAATAGCTTTTACTCAGATTTGAATACTAGATCATGGATACTGGTCGTCTTTAGCGGGTTGGGTTTCAATTAACCGCACTTCTCAGGAGCGGTCGACTTGAGATCGTACAAGACTACAATTCATTCACATTCATGCACATCATGTTCATTCATGTATAGCATGCTCATTCACGCATAGCATGCTCATTCAGAGCATGCTCATATCATGCTCTGAAGTAATACCTTCTGTTTAGATCGAGAGGCTACACAAAAAAAAGAGAGCAGTTATATAGCAAGGGGAATGCAGAATAGAATAATGTACGGTTGTGGGTTACTCTACGTAGAGGGGAAAACGCCTTGCTTGAACGGATCCGTTATAATTATTTATTTACGTGAACCGTTAACAAAGTTCCAACAGAATATTTAATTAACAATATTTTATACCGATTTAAATTAATTTAGATAAATATATTATAAAATAAATAAAACTACTCTAGTAAATTAAAGAAAAATTATAATTAATAAATGTACATTTGTATAATTAATAATGCCAATACGAATTATACTATAAAAGTAAAAACGATAAAATAAAAACGTAAAAACAAACAAAAGAAAAAGGACAAATAAATATAAATCAAATAACATTGTCAAGTTTTTATTTGTTTATAACAACAGACCGATACATAATTATGTAGAAATAAACACACACCGGATAACCAATAGTTGTACTTGTGTGATGCTACGTATGTTTTAAATTACAAACAGAATACAGAGATAGCAAAATTGGTAATGGAATGTTAGATTGAACTGTCACTATAGTATCGAAACATTAATGTATATAGTATCGAAGGTAGGTAATGGTTTTTTATTACTACTATTATTATCCATCGGTAAGATGAATACAAACTATGTTGTTCGCATCGGTTTGAAGCTGTTTGACAAAATTTTATCGTTAATTATTAATTCTGCTCTACAGCACATTTAAATACACCAAATTTTAGTCTATTATTAAATGATGTAACGATAATTAAGCTGTTCAAGTAGTGAAGGGGAAAATGGTGGAATAAGGACGTGTAGTCTATCATCATCAATGCTTTGTAATTTGCACATTGAAAAATCAATAAGTAAGGAATAAAGAAAAACTAAATGAACAAAGTTACAATTCGTTACAAAAGAAAGGGAAATTAACTCTCGTTGTAAATATTATTTTAGTTGCTGAAATGCGGTAAACATTATGAATTAGTAGCTTAGAGAGGAACTTTAGTTTGTATATTAAGTAAAGAGAAAAGCAAACTATTGAAAATATAAAATCACTATAGGGATGTTTAATTAAAGTTATTTTCGTATTGATAAAGAATGTCATTTAAAGTTTAAATTTTTAAGAAAAATAGGACTGAAAAAAAAGAATAATTATCAATAAGTTTTACAAGAATTAAGTAAGTGTGAGAAGAGTAGAAAATAAAGAGAAAGAAGGTGATACACAGAAAAGTGTGGGAGAAAGATAGACGCTATCCCTTTTACATTTCAATCTTTCGATAGAAGAAATAATAAAAGAATTAATTTTCATAATGTAATAAAAAATAAAAAAAGCTGATAACACAGTTATTTCTGCTGCACGACTTACACATACGCACGAACCTTAATTTAAAATATTTATCATTTTACTTGAAAATAATTTTTTTTCATTGAATTCAATGATTCTAACTAAAGCGCGCGCGCGCAAAACGCATTTAATTCGCACGGTATGACGGTATTAGCGGCGACGGTGAACACTAACTAAACTTATATAATTTCACAATTTACATAGAACAAATTTCGTTTGTACGGTCAGAAAATTGGTGTATTCGCGAGGCTTAACACACCAGGTACCGAATCGACCGGACGATCGGATTCGAGACCCATACAAACCAAATTACTTGTTTACACCTTAAATATAATCAATTCATTTACCTTTACCGACCACCTGTGACGTCACAACATAGCAGACGACTACAACAGAATTTTTTGAGATGGGTGTGCCATTTTGAAAATTTTTTCTTTGTTTGCAGATATTCTTTATTTTTAATTGTTAACAACTTTGCCTAAGAAAAATGTGGCTTTAATTAGGCGAAATCTCAGGATACTTCTAGATGACCTTGCTCTACCCATTGACGTTTTAAGCTGCATTGGCATCAATGCTCCATATATATATATATATATATATATATAGAGGTAATCTGTCCACGTTTGGTCAAAATCGGTCCAGTAGTTCTGGATATATAAAGTGATTTATACTGCGTCACCAAAGACACTCGCATACATACAAACATTAACATCCATTCCATTCAAGAACTCCAGCAGTTTTTATACCCGACGTAAAACACGAATTTCGGTTTTGTAAAAGATTTGTTAAAAAGGTGTAGAGAATTTAATTCTGAGAAAATTAATGTAAATACATCGATAAAAAGTACATAGAAACCTTTAAAAGTCGGTTTGTTGTTGAAGCAAAATAAATGAAAAATAGAAAAAGTCGTATTATTCTTTCTGTACCAAATAAACACATCTTGCTAAATAGCCACATTTTTCTTCAGTAGCTAGAAATCACTTAAATGCTCATTTCTTAAACTGGATTGGACATGCTGGATCAATCGATCCGCCACCATGATCAGTTGACTTAACGCCACTAGATTTCTCAATTTGAGGTCATAAGAAAACGACAGTATACCTACAATAGGTTAATGCTAAAAAAGAGTAATTCTTTAAAGTACGAAGCTACTGAATTTATACGATACTATCCTGAAATGATACGAAAAGCAAAGGGAAATACTTTACGTCAGGCAAAGTGCTGTGAACATTGTGAAGGACGAAATTTCGAAAATTACAATGAATTAGTTTTATTTTTTTTTTTTTTTTTTTTTTTTTTTTTTTTTTTTTTTTTTTTTTTTTTTCTTTCGTCCCTCCTTTTGTTTTTATCTTTTTTGGTTAGCGTTGTTAGTTGTTTCGTTGATTGTTAACCCCCC